>JAJMSF010000050.1:0-48647 GCA_030558275.1 Chernovozyma palmyrensis
CCGCAGGGGACAGCTCTCCGCAGGAGCCTCCACGGAGTGGCCAGCGGAGCGGACGATGAGCCGCCGGCGGGCGCTCGACCTCACGAGGGCCCAGGGTTCCGGGTCCTTGACCCCCCGCTGGCCACTCCAAGGCGGGCCACTCTGTGTGGGGCCTTGCTCGCCGCGCTTGAGATTTCTCTGGCCCCTCAGCGACCAGTGCAGCAGCAACAGCGGAGACTTGGGAGCTCCGGCCTCGATAGCACACGACACTATATGCAGGTCGATTAGGTCGGTCACTTCAACGCCTCTGATTTCAGCATAGGATGTTATTTTTATTGCACGAGAGAGTAAGTTTTGGTGCTTTTTAGTGCTAGACCAACTTTCAGCGATTAAAAAGCTTTTGGGCGTGCTGTGGTCGCTTATTTGGGCCCCGATTTGCACCCATTCCATATGCAGGAGCTCTACACAGCAGTTTCTCCCCTACCCCAAGGACCGACCTGAAAGCTCGTGTGTTCATTTTTCAATAGTAAGGCGCTGTAGTTTTTTCGGAATGGCCAGCGGAGCTGCGGCAGGACACCGGCAGATCTTTGACGCTCCGCTGGCCCCTACCCGGGGAGGGCCACTGCGTGGGGCTCTACTCGCTGCGCTCGGGGCCAAAGACATACCGCAGCAATCACCACAGAGCAGCCAGCGGAAAGAGAGAGACTCCGGAAGGGCGCCAGGCAGCACGAGGTCGCAGGGATGTCCAGGGAAGACCGCCAGACCCAAGAGCTTATATGCCGTACCCTTACCTCGGGAGCAAAAGGACCCTGTATCCGAGCAATGGTGACCCATTTTCGACGACTTTAGTCTAAAAATACTGTCTCCATGACTGGATATTGCCTTTCACGTGTTTACTTCTAAATTAAAGAACACTGAAGCAAGTTTTTTGAGCTATGGTTTTGGGGTTGATCGTTATATACAGGTCTGGAGAGTACTGGCCCCCCGCAGGGGACAGCTCTCCGCAGGAGCCTCCACGGAGTGGCCAGCGGAGCGTCAAGCAGCCGCCGGCAGGCGCTCACGGTCGAGCAGCTGCGGCCTCGGTGACGCTCCGCTGGCGCCTGCTCGGCGGAAGCCACTGCGTGGTGCTCTCTCGCTGCGCTCGGGGCCAGGGGTTTATATGTCGTACTGCAACCTCGGGAGCACAAGGCCATGCCGTACGGGTGAAAAGCGCCTGATTTGAAATTTTCAAAAGCTCAGAGCATTTGGAATTGGCACTTTGAAACACAAGCCGAGTTTTAAGCAATTTCAGCTTTTCTGGCGCACACCTAAGGCCGTGGCTGGGGCTCGGAAATGGGCTCAAAATGGCTGTGTACAGGAGCATATCTCTTCCACTCCGGAGCCCCCCGCAAGGGACAGCTCTCCGCAGGAGCCTCCACGGAGTGGCCAGCGGAGCGTTACCGAAGCCGCAGCTGCTCGACCGTGAGCGCCCGCCGGCGGCTGCTTGACGCTCCGCTGGCGGCTGCTCGGCGGGAGCCACTGCGTGGTGCTCAGCTCGCTGCGCTCGGTGTCCAGTGCCTCCCGCAGGGAACAGCCCTCCGCAGGAGCCTCCGCGGAGTGGCCAGCGGAGCGTCACCTGGGGCGGCAGGTCCTAGAACCGAACGCCCCCACCGGCGGCTGCTCTCCGCTGGGTGCGCGCGCTGACTGCTGGGGCGGGGGGTGTGCGCGCACAGTTTCTGAATCAACAGCCCGAGCAGCTGGGGAGACATCGCCACTGGCAGAGACCGCCGATCGCCAATTGTCGCCAGACATCGAGTCACCCAGCGCAGCGATGTCGTCAAAGCACCGCAAACAGTCGCTCCACTCGATCGAGTCGAGCGTCACACGGCTCTTGGTGTCCACAAAGCACCTCCTCGAGAGCTTGACCCAGTGGGCCCGGGGCGAGGTGGACGATAAGTTCGTGTCGGATCAGTACGTGAAGCTCGGGAATGACTTCCGGGCGGTAGTTCGGGCGTTTACAGGGGCCGGGGTGGACATCTCGGACCTTGGGGACGTGCCGCAGGCGTTGCGGATCATCCTCGAGGAGGCGCTCACCGAGCCGCCGTCCCAGGAAAGCTTGGACCGGTTCTTGCCGAGCATCCGCAATGTGATCGTCACGCTCTTGCAGAGCCTCAAGGCCAAGCAGCAGCGGGCGAAGGCGCTCGCGCAGGAGCGGGAGGCTGAGGAGGCGAGTGCGGCCGAGAGCCGGCGCGAGGGGCTACGGGAGGCTTCCCGCCACGGGGTGCGAGACGGAGGCCAGAGGGCGCGCGATTTGGGCGCCAGGTGGTCGCTGCGACTGAGCCTCGAGCACAAGGAGAACGAGGCGCCGGGTGAGGGGCAGACGGGGCGCAGGGAAACGACAGAGGGAGCGCTGGTGCTGGAGAGGGAGAAGGAGAAGGCTGCGGAAAAGGCCCCGGGGAGACTCCTGGAGACGCTGCGGAGGAAAGCTCCCGCTACAGTGACCAAAGACCCGGCGCCTGGAGAATCCTCAACCTCTGGAACCCCCGAACGAACGCCAGAGCCTGCACACCGAACCTCTACACCCCAGGGGCCCACCCCCCAAGGGCCGACCCTCCAAGGATCTACACCCCAAGCACTGCCACAGCCACTGCCGCCACCGCCCACGGGCGCCCCCAGATTTGCCCCCAGGGTCCGAGCGTCTGGGATCAGCACTCCTGACGCCGGCCCCGTCCCCAGCCCCGGCCCCGACCCTCTCCCCGAGATCAGGACCCCCGAGTCCAAGGTCGTGTCCCGCAACGGTCGCGGCTCGCCCGGGCTCTCGCCCTCCCAGGACGCGCTCCTCCAGCTCCAAAAGGGCAACTCGCTCCAGCGCCGGGCGTCCAAGCGCTTTTCCGCGTACCAGTACGCGAAGCTCACGCACACGCTGCCGCGGCTCGGGCTCCCGTCGCTCCGAGTGCCGGAGACCCCAGACACGAGCCACGAGACCGGCCCAGCGCTGGTTTCGGTGTTCCTACGCATCGGAAACCGCACGAAAAAGGTCGCGGTGGAGCTCCCCGTCTCGTTCAACGCCCTCCGCTTGCTCTTTGTGGAAAAATTCGCCTACTCCCCAGGCACCGACGCGTTCCCGGAGATCTACGTGCAGGATCTGCGCAACCCGCTGCTCTCGTACGAGCTCGAGGAGCACGTGTTGGAGCACGAGGTGCGGGACGGGTGTCTCCTTCTGTTGAATGAGCCGGACGAGGTGGCGGTGCTCCGCGGGCTCGAGGCGAAGTTTGAGGCGAAGTTCGAGGAGCTCAGCGTGCGGATGGAGGAGATGGGGGCGCGCACGGCACAGGCGGTGCGGGAGGCGATGGGCGCGAGAAAAGAGGCCCCGGGTCAGGCCCTAGACCAGGCTCTGGGTGGCGCCAGCTCCGGCGGAGCTTCCGCCACCAGCTCCCCTGAAGCTTTGGCCACCAGCCTCTCGGGCCCCGGCGCGACTCTTTCGCGTGCCGCCACCCTCGGCAGCCTCTCCCGCTCCACCGACGCCGCCGAACTCCGGGCGATCCTGCAGGAGGTCAAGGTGCTCCGGCAGGCGCAGAGCACGTCGCGCGAGAAAATCGGCGCGGCCCTCGCGGCCGCACTCGCGCAGGTGCAGGCGTTGCGGAGCAGCGGGCCGCGATCGGCGGCGGCCAACGAGCCGCGCGCCTATATGCAGGCATGCCATAGTCGGCTCTCGGAGGAGTCGGACGGGCTCATCACGCGGGTCGACGACTTGCAGGACGTGATGGAGGCGCTCCGGAGGGACGTGGCGCAGCGAGGGGTGCGGGTTGGGGACGAGCAGTTGGCGAGCACGCAGCGGGAGATTGCGGAGGCGCGGGGCCAGTTGCGGGCGATTTGCGAGTTCATCGCGGCGGAAAAGGGCCGGTGGAAGAAGATCTGGGAGCGCGAGTTGGACACCGTGTGCGAGGAGCAGCAGTTTTTCAACCTCCAGGAGGACCTTACGCGCGATTTGGACGACGACATCAAGAAAATCGACGAGACGTTTGCTTTGATCGAGCAGTGCTCGCAAGAGCAGAGCAAAATGACCGCCTACAAGCGCAGCCGGTTTGTGGCCCAGCTCCATATCCCCGAGCCCGGCGAGAGCTTGCACTCGCTCAAAGACGCGGTGCTCAGCGAAGTGGCGGCGTTGACCCCGAACCACCAGAGCCGTCTCGAGGCCATCTCGCGGGCTGAGCGCCTCCGTCAGCGCGAGCGTGAGCAGCTGAGCCAGACCAAGTTCCAGCGCGAGTTGGAGTGTTTTGTGGACGACGCTAAGTTGAAGAAGTCCGGCGGCATCGACGAGCTCGAGCGCATGCGCCGGTTGAAGGACGAGGAGAACTTGAAGAGCTCGTTCGGCGCGTTCTAGGCCTCCCTTCAGGGGAACAGTCCCCCCGGTGGCCAGCGGAGCGGACGACGAGCCACCGGTGGGCGCTTGAGCTCTACAGCCCGCCTGGTGACGCTCCGCAGACGCCTACTCGGCGGGAGCCACTGTGTGGGGATCTGCTCGCTGCGCTCGAGCTCTATCGTCCAGTGGCCAGTCGAGCGGGCCCTGAGTCAGCGGGCCCTAAAACTCGGGCACCTGTTGACGGCCTGATGCTCCTCTGAGAGGACCGGTGCTAGCGTGAAAAATTCCCTGTGCTCTGAGCAATCAGGTGCCCTTTAATAGTGAGCGGTGGATAATTTGGAGATTAGAGGCAGTGTAGAGGCAGTGTAGGCAGTGTAGAGGAAGTGCAGGGCCCCACAAGGACCCCAGTATGGCAAGAATGATAGGGGAAATACAGGGAGATGTGGGGAGACGGTTGAGAGTTGGTAGAGAGTTCGTAGAGGGCGCTACGAGTGCTGGGCAAAAGCTGGGGAAAATGCTAAAGTTCTATTTGTCTATGAGCCCTTTCTGGGGCAATTTGGGGCAATTTGGGGCGCCGGTTGGAGAGAAAGAGCCCCAATTGGCCATTATCTCTGGGATATGGTCTGGAGCTTAGTCTAAGAGACCGCGGAGAGTGGAGATGGCGCGGTGGAATTTTCTGGAGGGTGCTAGGACCTCAGCAATGCAGCGGCGGTGCACGGCGTAGATCTCGAGCTCCACGGAGTCGTTGGCGGCGTGGTACTGGACGAGGGCCGAGTGGAGCAACGAGGCCAAGAGCTCGGCGCAGAGTTCGCAGTCGAGGCGTGCGAACGGCTCGCTAGCGGCGCGGAGGGTGGCGAAGGTGGCGGAAAGACGCGCCTCGATGGTGGAGAGCACCTGGTCGTGCGAGTGGCGGCACAAGTCGAGCGCCGAGAGCTGGAGCGACTCGAAATGCGTGCGCAAGTGGGCGCACACGGCGCTGAACGAGCGTCGGCACGCCGGGGGTAGCGCAAAGGCTGCGGCAGTGCTGCGGGTGTCGAGCGTCCGGGTGCAGATCTCGAGCCCAACGAAGTAAACGGAGGCCGCTCCGCCGGGCTCAATGTGCGCAGATTTTGCCGCGTTCACGAAGGCGCCGTGTTCGGGAAACCCGTGGTGCAAAAGCCGCCGGGTCTGGCGGTACCGGTGGGCGTCGCTAGTCACGACCAAAAAGTCGTCGGCAAGCCGGAGAACGAGCGAGCCCGGGTCCTGGAGCAAGAACTGGAGCTCTGTGGCCACGAGGTCGTCGTACACAACGTCGCAGAGGGTCGCCAGGAGCGGGAAGCCCTGGAAAAGGCCGCTTTTCCGCCGGTAGCGCTGGCCGTCGCCGAGAATTATCGCCGACCGGTGCACCTGGGCCTCCACCACCGCGAGCACCTCGCCGGGGCTCAATTTTTTCGTCACCACGCGGTCGGTGACACTGCCCCCTGGGAGCTGCCACGCGAAAGGATCGAACTGCGACACGTTGCTCGCGCGCTCGACGTGGCAGAAGGAGCTCGCGTAGGGCTGGCCCACCGCGCGCGCACGCGAGTAGCGGCGGACGTAGTAGGTGGCGCCGTCCACCAACGCCTCCACGCACAGGATGACTTTGCGGTGCTGGAGCATGTCGTAGCAGTGGCGCATGTCGAACTTGAGCACGAAAAAAGCGGAGTCCGGGGGCTGATTCCGCTGGAATTGCAGTAACTGGCGGGCCACGTCGCCGGAGGAGTGGCAGCGGCCCGGGGCCCCGCGCGCCATTTGAGCAAGAAGCTCGCGTACGGGCGAGATCTCGTCGCGCATGTGGAGCCCGTAGCGCCGGTCCCTGAGGGGCACGCAGAGCACGCGGAAGTCTTGGGCCTTGGGCACGAGCCGGAGGCGTCCGGTCAACTCAGAGCCGCCGTGAGCCCGGCTCGGCGCCGGCTCCAAGTGGTAGCGCACGTAGGCGTCGAGCCAGGGCCGCGTCATCTCTCGCCACGCCGCATGCGGGAAGTAGCGCAAGCCGCCGTCAGGGGCACACTCGGTGACGTACCAGAAGTTCCGCACGATGCCAGTGACCCAGTGCGCGAAGAGCCAGTGGACGAAGGCCGCGAGCACCCGCTCTCTCTGGTGGCGCTGGAGCTTGGACGCGGCCTTCGGCCCTAGCCACCGCATGCTCGAGCCTGCGATTCCGGCGGCGACTTTTTCGACGGGGAGCTTCTCCTTTCGGCCCAACCGCAAGAACGCCACGACGCTCCGGAGCGCCCACGTTTTGTTACCGCGCGAGCCCCACACCCGGAGGGGCACGAGCTTCCCCACGATGGTGAGCACCGTGCGGATGACGAGCGGGAGCGGAGTGGCGTTGTCAAAGTTGGAGGCACTGGAGCCGCTGGGGCTGAGGCCAGAGCAGGAGCCAGAGACGGAGGCGCCACCGGCGATCTGGCGGAAAATCGCTCCGTAGGGGCACCGCTGATGGTTGCGGGTGAGAATGTCGCACACGGGCTGCAAAAGCGCCCCGGCGTTTCCCGGAACCAACGCGCGGAGCTCGTGCGCGCCCGGGACAAGAGTTAGGCGTTTGGAGCAGTAGAGGGCGCCGGCTTTGGCGACAAAAAGCTCGGGGCGCGGGGCGGGAGTGGCGCTATTCGCGCCCCACAATTGAACGAAGCCAGCGCCCCGGGCAACGTAGCAGTTGGTGGTGCAGAGCATGTCGAGGAAGACGGAGCGGCCTACGAGCGTGCAGAAGCGCTCCCAGAGGGGGGCCTTCAACACGTTGACCTGGAAATTCGTGTAGGGGCTGAAGACGGCAGCAGCCACGGAGCTGGACGGCTCGTCGCGGTAGCCATTGACCAAGACGTTGGGGGCCCGTCTGGCAACAAGAAGGCGGAGCGCAGAGTCGATGAACTCAACGTAGGGCTGACGCGAGGTCAGGGAAACTGTAACGGGGGCCCACGCGGTGGACCACTCCTCTGACCCTGTCCCGAGATCGCCGGAGTCGCTGATTTCACGAGACTCTGGATCTGCCTCTGTGTCTCCCTCTGTGTCCCCTGTGTCTCCCCCTGTATCTCCATGAGACTCTGTTCCTCCACCTACCTCTTCCCTCACCTCTGCCACTACCTCTCCCGCCCCCTCTCCACTCTCGCCCTCCCTCTCCTCCACCAACGTCTCGTCCAAAAACGAGGCGAACTGCGGGTCCCCGCGCAACTCCCAGTCCCCGGGCCCCTTGCGAGCAAGAAAACCCCGGAGTGTTTCGGCTGGCATTAGCTGGAGAACACTGGGCAGTTATTTTTTTTTACCAAAATTTTGTGTAAGCTGCGAGTTTTGGGTCTAGAGGCCAATAGTTGAGGCCCGTACCACCGTCTTCTGGCTACCAATGATCAGACTCCCCAATTTCGTCCGCTCCTTCATACAAGACCTCGAGAAGCTGTCCAGTATAATACGACGTACCTACCAGCAAACGGACTCCACTATGGACGAGCTCAGCGCCAATATCGACTTCGAGAACGGTATTCTCTACCACTCGCTTAAGCAGATCCGCCATTCGCTGCATCAGCAGAAGAACTCGAGGGTCCCGGAGTTCACTTCTGTGTGGTGCTGTGACATTCTGCCCTCCCAGACAAAGCTGTTGCTTCTATTCATTCGTGAGTTCATTTCGCCCTACGATAGGCTCCTGTTGCTCCACATAAAGCGCTTCGAAAAGCAGAAGCCGCTTGAACCTGGTACCCCACACCATTTGCTCAAATCGGTGCTCTGTTCCAAGGACTTCATCGATTCCAGGGAGGCGTTGCAGCGCTTCTTTGAGACCCACAGCACCGCATCCAGTTCAGAGCTCCTGCTGCTCCAGTTCTACGAGACCCAGATCCCCAAGGGCCCTCCGCCTACTCGCGAATTGGCGCTCGAATGGTCTGCAAAATACTGGCCCATCGCCTGGAGAGGCAACCCAAACCACCAGTTCCTCAAAAACATCCGCATCGACATCCACAAGGAGCAGGCCGTGATCGACAAGTTGCTCACACTCTCACGTGAGAACAACAGGCTCCCAGTGACCATCATCGCCCGGGAGGCGTCTGAGGGCGAGTCTGAGCACCAGGTGTTGGCGGTGGGCGTGGACAACAAGATCCAGCACCCGCTCGAGCACAGCACCATGGAGGCGATTGCATCGGTGGCGCTGGCGGAGGTAGAACGCCGAGAGTCTGGGGGTTCCGACAAGGCCGAAAATGGATACCTCTGCCACAATCTCTTAGTCTACTCCACGCACGAGCCCTGTGTGATGTGCGGTATGGCCTTGGTCCATTCCAGAGTGGCCCGAGTTGTCTACATGAAGGATATGGAAACAGGCAGTCTCGAGACACAGTACCAGCTAGGAGACATGGACGGCCTCAACTGGAAATACAGCATATGGAAGTGGATCAAGCAGGAGGATTTGGACGCTTTGGACCAGATCAGCACAGTTTCTACAAAGGACGAGGTGTAGTATATAGTAATGCATTTTCTAGGCAAGACGCCTTTTTTTGAGCAATTTCTCGCACTTAGAGACGCTCTGGAGCGCCTCGGCCACAATGGAATCCACATCGGACCCATCGCCCCCCCGGATCCACGAGCTTCCGTATCGCAAGTTGCTCAACTCGTCGATGTGGCACTGAAGCAGCTGTAATTCAGCTCCGATTTTCGCGTCTATGGTAGTGCATTCAGCCTGGAGAGTGTTCCGTAATGCGTGGAGCTTGATAATGAGCTCTTTGAGGGAGATTTTCAGCTGTCCTGAGCTGGAGATCTGCGCTGCGATCGCGTCGTAGTCAGGCGGCACATTGAACTGGTGCTCTATCAGCTGCGATACCCCGTCTACCACCACATTCCTCTGACTCTGGAGCTCCCCGTAAAGCTTCTGGATTATCTCAGGTGACATCCCAGGGCAGAGTTTGGCGAATTTATCCAAGGGCATCACCAGCTCAAGCCCTGAGTTGGCCACAAGGAAGTCGCTCACTATGGCTGTGGACTCCATGGTAAACAGGCACAAACAACTCAAAATATACCCCAATTCACGCCGGTAATGAAATGAAGCTACCTCTGACTGCTGAAACTACCGGCCCGCCGATAATTACGTTACCACAATCCTTTTGGCAGATGTTGTGATGTCTCTACGAGATACTCTTCCTGCACCTGTAGCAGTAGTCGTGTGCAGACCGGACGCTGTTATGAGATTCAACGCATTCAACAGACAGCGCTCCGGGAGTTTCTCCAGGTCTTTCTCCACCAGACAACATGTCTCTATCGTATCAAAGCAGCTCGTTTCTTCCTCAGGCGTTATCCACCGGCCTCCAGTCGCGGCTCTCAAAAGATCAGAACAATCCCCTCATTGTGCACTCGGCACCCCAGGGCAGACAGGCCAAGAGACACGCCCAGCAGATCAACTACGCCGAGTTCGACAACTACAATGACGACTTCGATTTCGAAGATGCTAGTCACTCCGCCTCTCACACGGCTACTTCCGCCGCAAACAACCAAATAAGCGCCACCACACAGAAATTGTTCCTCAAACCAGCGCGTCGGACCCGACATCCAGCAGTTCTTGATGACGAACTGAAAATACACACTTTGACCAAACTGACCCCCTATACGTTGATTCCCATACGTCTTAATTTTGAATACAATAGCGGGAACTCTAAATTGGTGGACTATTTCATGTGGAACTTGCACGAGACCCTCATCACTCCCCAGCAGTTTGCAACGATGCTTTGCTCTGATTTAGAATTACCCAACCACCTTCAGCAAGATATTGCCGAGTCCATTCAAAAGCAAATTGAAGATTATTCTTTTGCGTCAAGCTTGCAATTGCCTCCAAATAAGAACTTTCATGTTGTCATAGACTTATCTGTCAATTTAGATAAGAAGCTTTATCAGGATAAGTTCGAATGGGATTTGGCACAAGATAAGGTAACTCCAGAGCAGTTTGCTGATATTGCAGTGGCTGACTTGGGATTGCCGTTAGAGTTTAAGCCTGCGATTTCGCACTCCTTACATGATATAATCCTTCGTATGAAGAAGGAGATCTTAGAGGGAAGTTACAACCATGAATTGCACAAATATCAGCAGTTGGGTGGCTTAATTTTTGAGAGTGGTATCAGGATCACCACTGAGAGCAGTACTCATAACGGCAATGATTTCTGGGAGCCAATTGTTGAAATATTGACACCTTGGGAAATCGAAAAGAGGGAAATAGAAAGAGAGAGAAACATCAGGCGGTTGAAGAGAGAAAATATTAGAAGAGAAGTCGATGATTTCTCATCAAATAAGAGACGCGCTGGTACAGGTAGGAGGCGGCATGATGAGCTTGAGGGTTCATGGAAAACATATTAAAATAAAATAAATGTATTCTCGATGGTTTAGAAAGTGTATTGCTTGACAACAGAGTCTACTGAATGTAGAATATCGAGTGAATAAATTAACTCAATTAGGACATCAAATGTAAACCTACCACATACATGCGACGAATTCAAACTATGAAGAATAAATAAATAGAGGTCTAGATTGTAAATTTACTTCAAAGCGTAATATGAGTCCCTAAAGTTGTTAAATGGGGAAGACCTCAAACGGAGCTTGTTTATGTCAAGGCCAGTGAAAAAGCATGAAGGCATTTTGTCAAATAAAAAAACTCAAATGTGTCTCAATTACACAAGATCCATCCTCTATTGCTTTATATCCTAGCGTTAATACTATTAGATTTCTCCTGGAGTAAGGTGGTCTAATGTTTAAATAACGTGAAATTAACAAACATGATTTAAAGTAACGGCAGTAATATTATTCTTGCTTACTCCTTACCAACAATACAAAAAAATAAATGACATCAGGGAACAACGAATCACTACCGATTAACTCTTACGTTCTCAACACTGAAATACGTTATTCAGAAAATGGCCGCAAGGCTGCGAATGCAAGTCCAACAGGCAGCAAATAATTGCTTATATATTTTCATTGTGGAAGAGCGAGAAATAGTACCTGCTATAAAACAACAGTTCTCATACTACCTGTAACTTGAGGAGCTATCAAAAATGTAATCAAATAATAGAATAAGAGCTAACATCCAAATATTCACACTGACCTCACTTAATGCATTAATTAATCGATAAAACTCGAATGTCCAAAAACACTAATCACTTCAATATTCTATTAATATCAGAAACAAACATAGATAATTCCTACAAAAAAGGCTCCAGTTGGGAAAGACATATATCTACAAATCTATATCAGGATCTTAATAAATTCAAATAAAAATCGTTAAATATTGGAATTCCATGAACAGTCAAAAAATGATTCATAGTGTAATATCCCCTCCACCACATGCGGTCCAATCAAACCAAATTGCATCCTTAAATTTAAACCAAAAATAATGAAGTTAAATCAAACTTCAACGCAGACAAGTTGAGATATCGTTAAAACAATTCAATGAAATAGGACGCAAAAAGTTGAATTGTACAAACTCAGTTGTGATGACATGGCCATTCTCTAGCTTCGATATCAAAGAAAGTTCTTTAGATAACCATGAACATATCTGCAAATTTCCTAATATGTGTGCATTATAGCTATTTACATGGCACCCACTATTCATTCAATTTCTATGTTGAGACATTCAAATAATGAGGAAAAATGAAAATAAATACATTTAATAGCTGTATAATCAATAATTAATTAAATGCACAGAATTTGACCAGTAATATATTATTTTATATCTGAAGTTAATTACCGCGTTGAATAGATTCTACAACAAACTGAAGAGCTACATGGACATCAAACAGTTACATGGTAATACCTAGCATTTTTCCCAATACCTACTCTTACATATTATCCCGAGAACCACATAATGACTCAAGATAAACATTTTTTAGAGCTATTGAATTTTTAAATGATTAACTGTACAATGGTTACTGAGTGTGTTTTATCGTATTGAATGAACAATTTTAATTCCATGTATGGACAAAATACTACATCTGAGATAGGCCAGATATTGCAATAAAATTTCTAAACGGAAATTAAACCCTACAAACGTTTGGGCGTAATTGATAGTTGAACTTGCAGATCGATAAATGAAGGGTTCGTTTGATATTAAATCTTCGAGCCTTCGTTATATTTTGCAGTTCGTAGAATTTGCTGGCCTCAGATTTGTAATCGAATATAGCGATATAATATTTGGAGCACGAAAGTAAATTTCATGGACCCACTTATAGGAAGTCAGTTTGGACCATTGGAATGTATTGTAGGTCATATGTGCTGCAACAAATGTATCAACTCCGTTCAAATCATTTCAGGAACTTGTTGACGGGTGCATTTCTACTGTTAATTATAAAAATGTCAAAGTAATAAATTCCAAGTTAACTCTTGTGGCCACCAAATACGTATTAATTAGTAATACCTATATGTAAAATCCAAGAATCAATTGAATGTAAACGCATCTTTCTGTATTGGATGCACGAGTGATTCGTTTATGGCAGACAGAAACGTAACTCACTCGCAATACAACATGAGCAAGAGTTTCTCTATAATCTGAATTTTATTTTACTTCTACAACCTTTCAGTCTGGGCATAATTTAAACGGCCCTCTTGTCTGCCATGTTGTGTTTGCAATTTTTAAGTTTTTTCATTCACAACAATCAGAATTTTTTTCTTAGAACCGTGCATTGAGAGTACTTCTGTTCTGCAAATATTAGCAAACCGAAAAATAGTGGTAAGAACCGTTCCGTTTTTTATTACTCTCCCAAATCGGCTTCAGTCTTCGTTTTAGGTGGTCCGAAGGAGTCCTAATGTTCTCCTTGTGAAGTTAGAGAGTTAAACTTTGCAGGTAAGGCTCTTGCCAAATTGTAGTTTTGATCGTGGCGTAGAGTGTGGTACTCGCTTTTGTCTGTAGGACCAGAAAATCTTGGCCGCAAATAGTCGTTCCTGTACCAAATCTCTCTAAAGATCAAACAGAGCGTGGGGTCACTGGGGCATTGTGCTTTCAAATACCACCTACTCTCCCAATGAACTTCAGAGGTATTTTCAAAGGACAGTTCAGATCTACCCTCAGATATAGGTCCACACTGTTAGTCTCTGTGCATAGGAATTACGGCACTCGTTCAGTTACAGATTCACCCTTTGACCACCTACCAAAAAGGGGACCCAAGCCATGGTTTAACTGGAAGACGACAACTCTCTTCTTTCTTTCCGGAGCATATTTAGCCTACGATGAAACCCTTTTTGAGGTGTATTCGAGTTTCACGGACACCAGTGAAGACGATGACAATCTCACGAGGATGAAGTTAGAGTATGAGCTCAAGCACTTGCCTCTATATGAAAAGCTAGCCTACTCTTCTGAATCAGCCAAGTGGATCAAATTGAACTCATGGGAAAACTTAGATCGTAATGTGTTGGATAACAAGGGAAATCCCAAATTCTCTGCGGTGAGTGAGGAAGAGTATGGAAAGCCAGCGTTGACCAACAGAACTTTGAAGCAGAAAGGAGGAATAGCAGTGGAACCAGTGATATTTCACAATATTGAGACTGATGAGGGTGTGGTGATAGTTCATGTTGGCTATAGATTGTGCGGGTACCCGTTTCTCGTTCACGGGGGCATATTAGCGACCCTTCTCAATGAGATATTCAAGCGTAATGCCTCATTGTGCAGCAGCACCAGCTCAAACGTCAAGGGGGATTTCAAGGTGGAGAACCTTTCAATATCATACCGATTCCCCACATTTGCCAACCAGTTCTTGATCATCAAGACCAAGCCTGTCGCCACGACAGAAGACAACAAGAAACAGATCAACTTGGAAGGTGTCATTGAGTCTCAAAATGGCAAGGTGTTGGTGAAGAGCCGGGCACTTTTGATTGACACGGGCCGCGAGCTGAACGCTAGTAAGAAAAAGTGGTTGGGTTTTAGCATTTTATAGTCATGTTGTATAGATGAATGGAAAGGATACAAGCAGTTGAATTATGGAGTCGCGTTAGTTCTTTGATTGAGGAACGCGCTTCTTTGTAGTCCATGATTTTGTGGTCCTAGGACTTCAGTTGGGAAATTGAAGTTGGAGCCAATGGTTCCCTGATCTTTGAGCCTCGCCTGGTTCGTTGCGCGCTGGGGGCTTGCCGGTCATCACTGCCAACTGCGACTGTCGCAGATCGAAAAAGCGAGCGCCATCTCTCTGCTCTTCGCCCACAATGACCGCAGAGGATACGCTAGCGCTGAAAACGGAGATCCTCAAGATCAACGATTACGAGGAGGAGCCAGTGGATCCCGTGGTTCCTCATGAGCGCCAGATCGTTAATGCTGTGATCGCCATCTGGAAGGAGGACCCGTCCAGTGAGTCGCTAGGAGTGCCCAAATTGCACCAGCTTGTCAAGTCCAAACACCCCAATTGGTCTGTATCGGAAAAGAGAGTCAAGACATTATTGAAGAAGTTTGGTCTTCTCAACAACACCAGTCAGCAGCAGTACACCTATGCCAGCGAGATCACATCCATTTACACGCCCGAGATTGAGCTCCCTCCCAAAGTGCACATCGTCATGACCTCCAAACGGGGCAAAGGATTGTATGCGAAGACGAATATTTCCAAGGGCGAGGAAATTTTTGCCGAATCGCAGCTCTTCAACGTGCCTCCGCTCTCGAAGCTCAAATTGATCCGACACGGAAAAGCCTGCGCATACTGTGGGAAGCTCTTGACTGAGACCAGCTCGCACGCGGGCCTTTCTGTACTCAAGGGCTTGGACTGCAATGTGTGCGCTGAGATGTGGTGCTCCCAGGCGTGCAAAAAGGCGGATTCCGAGCTACACGGAATACTAAAGCACAACGTTTTCCAGCCTGGCAGCCGCAAGAAGAAGCAGGTGGATGCCAATGCTTTCCTTGCACTTCAAGAGTACGCAGAGCGTGAGCAGTGGAACGCTTTGTACGCCATAGCAATCATCTACGCCAGCATTATCGTGGACAAGAGCGGAGTCAGGGGCCAGCAGTTTGCAGCAATGGCCCGTGTATCGCAGGCTGTGAGATACAAGGCGCTCAATTCTTCGGCGGGGGCCTTTGACAATGTACTGGGCGGCGCACTTTTTGTGGAAGAGCAGCAGGAGCAGCTCTGGCGCGAGGGCTACCAGCAATTTGTCCAGGTGTTTCCAGGGGCCACCTCTGAAGGCACCTTGACCTACGATGAGTTTTTGTACATGATGGGCACCTACAACATCAACAATTTGGACTCGTGCATCTATCTCACCCAGTCGCATTTGAACCACAACTGTGACCCGAACACCAGTGTGGAGACATCACTTTCTAGCCGAACGGAGGGTCTTCGGGTGCTTGCGGCAAGAGATATCCGTGCAGGCGAAGAGCTCACCACCACCTACGTGAACCCAGCGCATACTGTCCAGCAGCGTCAGCGCGAGCTCCGGGTCAACTGGGGGTTCATCTGCGCGTGCCAAAAGTGCAAGAGCGACTTGAACACCCAGCAGCGCCGTAAGTCGAGCACAGGGGCTGTGAAGGATAAGGCCACCATCAGGGAGATGTTGAAGAACTCGTCCGATGCGTTGGGTGAGGGCTTTGTGATTGAAATTCCCACGGATTTCAACGGCGAGAGAAGGAAATCGGTGCGTTTTGATGAACAGGTGATAGCGTTAAGTAAATAGAAGCTGTGGCATTTTCGTGTAGAGAGGGAGCGCTTAGAGAGGTTTTAGGAATGGCTAGGACTTGACACAAGCGCCAGGTGCTAGCCGCTAGAAAGCTGTCGTAGAGTCAACATCTGTAGCGGCTCTGAAGTTGGTCCTCCATCTTTGGACTGCTGCTCTTTCTTGGTGGGGTTGTTGGCAGCACTCGAGCACAGCGACCACGGCTGCTAGCCACTCGGTAGAGGTTCCTACGAAGAGCTGTTCCTGTCAGAATCCACTGAAAGCACAGCCGCAGCCTCATCATGACCCTCGAATCGCGGAGGAGCTGAGGCACGGCGCTCGCTGCGCGACCTCTGGCTCGCAATCTCTTCTGACTGGTCTTCTCTAAGCGCCTGTTCTTCCTCCACCGCCCAGCCGCCATGGAACTTGTAGTGGCCAAGAAGCAGCTCCGGGCCAGCGTCAAGAAAAATCTAGCCCTTATAGCGCAGGACGAACTCTCGCGGCAGTCTGCACAAGTACGCCAGGCACTAGTGACGGTGCCTGAATTTGTGGCTGCCAGACGGGTGGCCCTCTACTTGAACATGGCCCATCTGGAAGTGCAGACAGGGCCTCTAATTGAGAGCTGTTTCAGCAGCAAAAAGGAGGTATTTTTACCCCAGTGTGTGTTTTCCACCGCTGAGGGCCGTAAGCACAACCATATGAACATGTTGCAAGTGGAGAGCTACAGGGAGGTGGAGGAACTCAAGCCTCAGGGGAAGTATCAACTCCGGGAGCCTGACCACGGCCCCAATGCGCTTGATACGGGGGGGCTCGACGTTGTGGTGGTTCCGGGGGTGGCATTCACCGCCAGAGGTGAGCGTCTTGGCCACGGGGCAGGTTTCTACGATGAGTTCTTGCACGTGTACCGCCGGCGGTTTGGACGGCTTCCGTTCTTGGTCGGCGTGGGACTCACACAGCAGTTGGTGTGTGAGCTTCCCAAGGAAGTGCACGATTGGGACCTCGATTGTGTGGTTGTGGGAGAAAATGTCTACAGGCGAGATAGTACAGAAGGCTCTAAAAATATGGTATGACGATGTCTAATAAATATGATGGGATAGAGAGTGTTCGGGCGTAGCGTGGTGATGCGAGCCACTATATGGTCAGATCGCCATGATGTGTAGCCGGCTGGTGAAAATGGCGGTATGAGGACGGGCCTAGAGAAGTGGAAAAGCCTCTCATCTCAGATCCACTGAAATGTATCCCTTCCAGACCCTCTGAGCCTGAATCTTATAACAAGTGCCCTAAGAGCCCACTACTATCCCCTCGTAAGCTGACTTTGATAGACCAGAAACGCACAAAGTCTCCAGAGACTCGGAAAGCGTCCTGCCTTCAGTAGCCCTCAACTTCCTCGCTCCACTACCTCCTGAGAAGTCCCACAAAACAATTCTCTAGCATCCTATCTGGACTCACCCAGCTGTGGTACTTGTTGAACAACGCTGTGCCATCCCTCCCAGCGCATTTCATGATCTCCTCGACGCCTCCAGGGTGGAAGTCAACGTACGGCGTGATGTTGAACACCTTGCCGTTGATACACGTCCAGCAGTCCTCTCGCGTGCTGTGGCTCTGTAACTCGCCTCGCGATACCTGTGTGTACATGGGAGGCGGGGTATCAGGAGGGACACCCCGTAGGAGGTGCTTGGGTCTGGAGCTGTTGAGATGGGCCCAGTCAAGAGGCGAGTGCCCGGGTGCGAGCGCCACCTTCTGGCGTCGGCCGGCACCAGCTCTCTGTGCAGAATTTGGCGCTGGAAAGAGCCCCGTAGCCCGTCCACTGCTCATGGCTGAATTTTGTCCCTGTGTTGCTGTGTCACTGTGATACGCTGGAGCTGTGGGCCCGCTGATCGGTTGGTTCTTGCTCTGCGGGCACTGCCAGTGCGGCCCTCCAGTGCGAAGTGCGACCACACACCAGCACGCGCTGAGCTGCCGGAACCATCTCCCCACCTTTTCAGCTTCCCGTCCCCAGCTCTCCATCCAATCTCCCTCTTCCAAAATCTTTCCTCTCATTACTCTCTAGAGCCTACACGTTTTGTTTCGAAATCCAGAGTGCACATCTACACAAAGCCGTGGAAAGACCTAGACAGCACAATCAATTCCATTACAAAATCGCTCTTAATTGTCCCTTAGACTATATTTGAATGAATTGACGTCTTCTACTCTTTCATGTAACGACATAGAGCTGCTCTCCTGAACTAAGCCCTCCGTGGGACCGCGGCTATCGCTTGGGCCACTCGAAGCCCCGAGCGCAGTGTGCAGAGCCCTACGCAGTGGCTCTCGCCGAGCAGACCCCAGCGGGGAATCACGAACCCGCAGATCTTGCGCTGGCTCAGCGCCGGATTTGTTTCCGGTCCACCCGCTCATAGTAGAGCATGTACACGCTGGAGGTCTCAAGAAGCACTGAGCTGCGCGAGACTTCCACCACCTGGCCGTCACTGATGCGCCAGTACGGGTACTTTATGGAGGAGGGGATCTTGGTGAACTTCTGGCGGCGCGGCTGGGGCGCCGGGAAGTAGTCGGGTGCTTCCACAAGAAGCTCGGCGGGGGTTTGCAGACCGGAGGTGATGATCTCGTGAATGTCCGAGTCCTGGCGGACCGCACGCGTGACCGAGGGCCGGCGGCCAATGATGCTGGAGAAACGGCGCCGGAACTGCCGCCCAGACTGTGTGTCATCTGACCTGTGCGTCTCGGAATGAGACTCGTTTTGGGGGGCAGTAGAGGGAAACAGCTCGCTGGGGACACAGTGCGCTCCAGGTGCGGTCCCGGAAGCTCCAGAGATACCCGTCCCGTTGGAACCTGCTGCGGACATCGCTCCTTGGGCCACAGGAGAGTTCCCGGCAGATTCACCAGCAGCTGGCGCTCCCGGTGCCTGGACGTACGCTTCGTCGATCTCTGGCGAGAGATTGAAGATCGCACCGTCCTTGTCCTTCACAAAGAGCGGCTTCTTCTTGTAGCACTCGTAGTGGCCCTGGGTGTGCGACCCCTGGTGCCGAATCAACGCCTTGAGCTTGTACCGGTAGCTGTCGTTGTCGTTGAACTTGAAGCGGCGGAACTGCTCCGTCAAGTGCTGGGTCTGGTCCCGCAGAATCGGCGCGTTGTTGAGAGTGTCGGGACCAGCAAGCTCTGTGGTCACCGACTCATCGGAGTCCGAGGTCTGCGAGCTATCGTCCGGGGACCCAGAGTCTCCCTCGCCTTCGGTCTCCGCCCCTTCGGTCTCCGCCCCTTCGGTCTCTACCTCCTCGGTGCTCTCGCCCTCTCCTTCCACCCCACGCTCGTCCACCTCCCTCTGCACCTCCTCATCCTCCATGTCGTCCACATCCGTCGTCAACACCGCGGACCGCACGGGCCTGCCGACCCCCTGGGTCAAGCTGACCTCCTGCGCGGTGCTCTGGAGCTGCCGCAACTCCTCCAGGTACTCGGTGCCAATCGAAAGACTGAAGTGGTCCTTGAACTTAATACGGCACGGGTTGCGGCTGATGGTGACCCCGTCAAAATCCGACCTCGAGAGGTGGATCCCAAAGATCTTCGGCGGCTTGAGCACCTGGTTCTTCCGGAGCACTGTGGACGTCACACTTGCAATGTCAAGACCCCCGCGGCTGTACGAGCGCACGTACTTGTCCACCTCGGACGGAAGGTCCTCGTTGATGACGAGCTGGGGGTCGTCGTTGAGCTGCTCAAGACGCTGGAGAATCAGCGCGCGGCTCGCGTCCTGGCTCTGGTCCGGCCCCAACACCCGCTCGTGCTCCACGATTCTCTGCACCCGGCACTTCACGCACTGGTAGCCCTCAATCTCCTCCAGCTGGCTCTCTCCGAGCATCTCGTCCAAATCCGCGGTCACTTTCTGCGGAGCATGGAGCGTCATCATGAGGAACGGCACAAAAGACGGCCGCGACGCGTGGCCACACGTGAGACAAATCATGCGCGAGAGAACGAGCCCGCTGAAGGGAAACTCGGGCACCTCCAACGCGCTGAGCTGCTCGACGACGCTGCTGTGGAGCTCGCCGTTGGCGCCGTTCTCCACACACCGGCGGAGCTGGCGCCGGATTCGCACGTTCTCGCTCTCCAACGTCTCGTTGATCAACTGCGTGAGCTCATGGGCATCGTGCTGCGATCTGGAGATCCGCGCCTGGAAAATTGACTCCAACGTGTGGAGGAACTGCCACACGGAGATGGTCCGCGATGTCATCTGCGTCTCCTGAAGCTTGCGCACGATGGTGGCGAGAGCCACGTGGAGGGGGATGCCGCGCTCCGGGCGCTTGGAGCGCGAATGGTGCGACCCGGGGTGCGACTCTGACGAGTGGCGCTGGGACTCAGAGGGGGATCCAGCGGCCGGAGCCCCTGAGGTCACAGCTCCGGCGGCCAGAGCTCCGGCCAGAGTCTCAGATGCATCGGCTGCCTTCTCGCCCTGCTCCTCGAATTCAGGCGCAAGACTCTGCGCCGCAAAGAACGTCCCGATGAACTTGTTCAAGTACTCGGTGAGTGCCGGCAACGCCAGGTACGCCTGGAGTGACGAATTGGCAAAGCAGTCATTGCGGAGGTTAATGAGGCCCGTGGTGTGTTTGTCGGGGCGTCTGGTGAACATCTGGTCGGCGGTGGGCGGAAAGAGCGTCGGGGCGAGGATGTAGACGGTGAGGGCGGTGGCGGTAGCGGCTGCGACGGCGCTGCGCTTCTGTTGTGGCGTGAGGGTGTGCCAGACGCTGGCAAGACGCTGAAGGAACGAAGGCGCGGCGGGCACAGGAATTGGCGCCTGGGGTTCGGGCTGGAGGAGGCTGGAGAGACGGTTACTGAAGCGCTGGGGCCAGCTTTCCATCCGTGTGCGGACTGAGGTCGGGCCGGGCGCGGGGCTCGTGAGGGTCTGGGACTGTTGGTGACCACTGCTCTGTGCACTGGGGGAGTTCGCTCTGTGCTGAGCTTTGCGAGTTCGTTCTGTGCTGAGTTCTGTGAGTCTGCTCGCTGCTTTGAACCTCTCGCTTCTCACTGCCAAATTCTCGCGGGTGCCCTGGAACCGGGGCCCTTTTATCCTGCGGTCGTTGCACTACCGAGCGGCGGCTCGGCTACGGCGGCGATTGCCACTGGACTCTGGGGAAACTGAAGTAATGTGCGCACCAAAGCCCCTCGCTCCAACCCACGGACGCCTGGACAGGCCCGAACCCAGCCCTACACTCCCGACACGAAATGTTAGGCCAGCACCAAGCCATACCCAAGGACCTGACTCTAAACCCGGCTCCGAATTCGGCGCTAGATGATACCACCCTGCCCCACGCCCCTAGCCCCAGTTTTTCGCGCGCTTTACGAGCCTCCACATGGCCCGAGACTCCTTGGAATCTTCCTGGAGCCATCCTGGAGCTTCGTTGAACTCAGGCATTTCCCCGTATTTCGCTCCTTCAGTCGACTTTTTTGCTATATTTCTTCTCGCTCCTCGCTTCTCTTCATTTTTCATCTCTATTTCCTTCCTTTGCTCCCCACGCTACATTTCTTCCTCCCTTTCCAAATATAGCTGCAAAATAGTATCTTTCCGAAAATTCTCCCAGGACTAACGCCATTGGCCTATTGATTGTCGCTCAATATCGTGCCAATCGCTCCAAAAAAAGACGCAGCTTCTCCTAAGCATCTGATCTCATCCACGCACTCATTTCTACACCGATCTAGCCCCAGAACGCCTCGCACCCAGAAGCCCATTCCTTGGTTGGGTGCTTCGCGCTGTTTTCGCTAAGACTCGCTAAACTGCCCTCTACGGTACAATTTTCGCAAAAGAAGCACTTGCCGTAAATTGACAGGTTTGATGAGGGCCACTCGGCGATAAATGCTACAAAACCAATTGAAACTAGTAGAGCATACAGAGTAGATCGCTACAGTCTCCACAATTCACTTCTGCTTTTCAGGTTTCTGTACGCTTCAGCTCACCAACCTTCAACTCAAGCTTCTGCGTGTATGCACATTTGCACCCAAAATTTCCCCACTAAACTACCACAAAATTCATGTTTCACATTCCGTTGCGATCAACAAAAGTACAATAAGACAAATAGACCTATTCATGCCAGAATAACCGATTTTGAGCCTTCATGGCCCTCAAAAACTGAACTGCCAATAATACTGCATACTGCCTATCAGTTACAGGCTCGGGCCCTGGCGCCTGGAGTAACACAACGGCCTCTGTTTCTGGCAGACAGTGCCACAGAGTGCTGCTGAATAGGGTCCTACAAACTCAGCCCGTAGATCGTAGCATCCAAATTGCAAATTTGACCTCGGGAATGGCTTCTTGACAGGCCCTGGCCGTACCCAGTGCCTTCCGTGGCTGCGCGCTCGCCTAAGAGAAGCGCACCGAACCCGTGGGCCAGCAACACCCAGACGCTCTGAGGCCCAAGGAACGACCAGACAAAACCCAGAGGTCTCCAGACTTCTTCAGCCGATGCCTATATGCCACGCACACCTCCCCGGCCATGTCGCCCGAAACTGCACCACAGTTGTCTCTTCCTTTAAATTAGCGGCGTGCGCGCACCGACCAATTCCCGCACCTCAGACCACCGCCAGCCCTCCGGCTGGGTGCTGAGCGAAGAGCAAAGAGCGACTCTGGCAGCACTTTCGGACCTCACGCTCCGTAACTGGCCCTGAGACTCTGGATATTGACTCTCAAGATCCTGGTCAAATCTTGGTCTGATTTGCCGCCATGAAGTTCTCACACTCGCTTCAGTTCAACGCGGTGCCCGAATGGTCCTCGAAGTACATCGCCTACACAACTCTCAAAAAGCTCATTTACTCGCTCCAGCGGGACTCGCTCCGGGGCCAAGGAGACGATTCTGAGTCTGCGCTACTCTATGCGAGCACGCAGGACCACCAGGCCCGGCCTGGAGCCCCAGAGCCGGCCGCCGTGTTCGAGGCTGCGCTCGATGCTGAGCTCCACAAAATCGACACTTTCTACAAGTCCCAGGAGCTGTTCATCTACAGCGGAATCGAGGAGTTAGTCAACGACATCGAGGACTTTGAGAACGACGTGTCGAACGAGGAGGCCACCAATTTGAACGCGTTCTCGCTCTCGCGGGAAGCGCGGGCCCGGGGCCGTGCTGGGTCCGAGACCTCCGATAACTACGCCACCGAGACCCAGGAGGGCGAAGAGGCAGAGCCCGAGGACCTGGATCTGAACACAGCTGCAGACCGCTCGGTGGGAGATCGCGAAGAGTACCCCGATGTGGTGGCCCTCACATCCGAGCAGCCCGCCCCGTCACAACTCCGTCGGTTGGCGTCTCGTGACTCCAAAACTGCCCGCTCCATTGAAAATTTCCTCAAATCACCACGAATTTCCGCCGCGTGGCGCCTGGACCCAGACCGCGTGCCGCCTCAGCTCGTTCTCCTCTCGGAGAACCGCGTGATTCTCCGCAAGCGCGTGATCGGCCTCTACACAACGCTCTCGGAGTTGAAGTCCTACATTGAGCTCAACCACACGGGGTTTAAAAAGGCGCTTAAGAAGTTTGACAAGTCTTTGAACACCGAGATTAAGACGCGATACTTGGAAACTCTCGCGGAGAAGTCGTACATTTTCCGGCCCGAAACGATTGCTGCGGTCGATGAGAACATCGAGGCGCTCATAAGGCTCTACGCCTTGATCTGCAGCCATGGAGATGACCTTGAGACCGCTCGCCAGGAGCTCTCGATCCATTTGCGCGAGCACGTGGTGTGGGAGCGGAACACCGTGTGGCGCGACATGATCGGACTCGAGCGCAAGACCTACGGCGCCAGTCGTGGGGACACTGGGGGAGCCAGTGGCGGTGAGAAGGCCGCGCCAGGGCCGGCCCCGCTCAGTCTCTCGCTCGCCAGCCCGGTGGTGTACCGAGCGCTTGCCATAGGGGCGCTCTTCGTGGCTTTGGTCACGTTCCCGCTCTTTGACGACAGGGAGCAGCTGCGGTGCTGTGCACTTCTCGTGGCCGCCTCGTTGCTCTGGGCCACAGAAACCGTGCCATTGTTTGTCACTTCGCTCCTCGTTCCGCTAATTATCGTCAGCTTCCGCATAGTCAAGAACGACGACGGCACTGCCATGTCTGCGCCCGACGCCCTGCAGTATATCTTATCCACCATGTGGAACTCGGTCATTTTGTTGTTGTTGGGCGGTTTCACGCTCGCTGCAGCGCTCTCCAAGTTTCACATCGCCAAGTTGCTCTCCACTTGGCTCTTGTCCAAGGCGGGCACCAGTCCCCCGGTGGTGCTCCTCACGATCATGGGAGTGGCGCTTTTTGCCTCCATGTGGGTGTCCAATGTTGCTGCGCCCGTGTTGTGCTTCTCGCTTATCCAGCCGTTACTCCGTACACTTCCTCGTGGCTCGGCTTTTGCCAACGCCTTGATCTTGGGGATCGCCCTCGCCTCCAACATCGGCGGAATGGCACTGCCCATCGCCTCCCCACAGAATATCATTGCCATTGGTGCCATGTCCCCGCCACCATCGTGGGGGCAGTGGTTTGTCATTGCCCTCCCCGTGTGCATCCTCTCGCTCTTGCTCGTATGGGTGTTCCTTCTTGCCACTTTCCGCTGCAACTCGCGCAACACGAAGTTGGTGCCTATCCGCGTGATTGACGACTCCTTCTCGGCAGTCCAGTGGTACGTGGTCGCCGTTTCAGGCGCCACCATTGTGCTCTGGTGTGTGGCCTCTCGTCTCCTGGGCATCTTTGGCGACATGGGCATCATAGCGCTCATTCCCATCGTGCTCTTCTTTGGCCCGGGCCTCCTTTCTACCGATGACTTCAACAACTACCCGTGGAACATCGTTGTCTTGGCTATGGGAGGTACTGCCTTGGGAAAGGCGGTGGCTTCATCTGGCCTTCTCCGCACCATCGCCGTCTACATCCAGCACCAGGTTTCCACTTTGTCGCTCTACGGAGTTACCCTCACGTTCGGCCTCTTGATATTGACCATGGCTACCTTCGTTTCCCATACCGTTGCTGCGCTTATAGTGGTACCTCTAGTGGCCGAGATCGGTTCTGATTTGCCCGATCCTCACCCGAATCTCCTCATCATGGCCAGTGCCTTGTTGTGCTCCGCCGCCATGGGTCTTCCCACCTCAGGCTTTCCAAATGTTACCGCAATTTGTATGACAGACGACTTGGGAAAGCCTTACTTGACCGTGGGTACCTTCATAAACCGCGGAGTGCCCAGTTCACTCATTGCCTATACTATTATTGTCACTGTGGGCTATGCCACCATGCGTCTCATTGACTTCTAGGCTGGGGGACTATCAACGGTTGCTGTGACACCTTTGAGCTTAACTTCATCTCTGCGGGCCACTCCGCGGAGACATCTGAAGGAGCTGCCCTTGAGCTCCTGTACTCGAGAGCAATAATTGTGCCCTATGCGGGGCATTATGCTAACCCTAGGGCCCTATAGACCCAGCTCCCCTCCGATAGGTCAGGGTCTGCTTCTCTCTGGGCTGCTCTTTAGACGTCCAGCTCGAGGCTTTGCTCAGTAGGCTCGAAGGCCCGGTTCTTTATCATAAACACCTGCATTCCGACCATTGCACTCAAATCAGTTTAATATGATTCTACAAACACTAAGAGAAATTCTATTGAATCCACTTTACTTAATAAAGTTATAGACTAGGTTTCTGTAAGTACCAAAAAAAAATGAGGAAAGGAATTATGAGAGCTCCGTACCGTAGGCTGCCGCTGATCATAATTTGCGCCTAGTATTGGACTACGCCCTACAACAGAGATTTAACATTGCTTATATTTAATTAGCTTGGCCGAAAAGGATATTATGGGCCAGCCATATTCGGTATTAAGGTCCGGAGCAGACAAAAAAAAAGATAATGAGACTGGGTCAATGGAACAGTGGAAGATTAAGCAGCTGAACCAATTGAACAACCAACAATTGCCTAAACAGTCTCGGTGGCCTCTCCAGATTGGACGGGAACGTCAGCTGGAACTGCAGTGTCGCCACTAGCCCTAGGGGTAGTTCCCAACTTCTCATTGTAGCCCTGTTGGTGGAGGTTCAAGTGAAGGAAAAGGTCCTCGTTCAAGCCGGTAGCATTCAAAAAGGCCAAGATTGTAGGAACGAACGCGAAAACAATGAGGTCCAAAACACCGTAGAAGACAGCTTCGGAGTCAGGCTGGATGTAGTTACCACCTTCACTCAAACCCCATGCGATCGGGTATAAGAGCCAGGTGATCAAAAGGAAGCCGATCAAAAGCAACGAGATGCGGTTGGACTGAACGGAGCGAGAGGCCTTGATGATAGAAGAAGCGATCAAAGACATAGCGTAGAGTTGGCCCACCACGGCAAAGGTGAAGTAACCCCATTTGTAAGTGGACTTGATTAAACTACCAATCAAAAGGCCCAAAACAAACACCTCAGTGGCGAAAAGCTTGGCCAAAAGACTGGACACAATGCCGATCAAGCCCGACAAGGTCTCGCCAGCAGATGCCTTGGATGAAAGATCCAAAGTGTGGGTGGCCACTTCGATCGCGTACAAGACAAACGGCCACGACAAGAAGTAGCCGATGTACTTGACGTAGAAGATTTCCCTCACGTTCAAACCCAATTTGGTCGTGACATGGTGGAACTCGGTCGCAATACCAGTGTTACCCAAGTTAGAGGCCCAAGTGAAGTAGGCGATTGACATGGCAAAGTTCGTGAACAAGGGGCTGATGAACACGGCCTTCTTCAAGCCCTGGTTTTTGAAGGCAGTGAAAGCAAAAATGAACGCGTGCACAAGTGATAAGAACGCAAACACCGAGAAGGCGGCCCAAAGCCAATCGGACCCGTGGTTGGTGATGTGGATGTCGATGTAGGAAGCTGCCGGGTTGACCTGGAGCACCTGGTTTCCCGCACGCTCAACGCCTGGAATAAATGACATGATTCGAGTTGTAAGAATTAGCTGAACTATAGAGTGATGCTATAGAAATGAATAATTTCTGGTGAGCAGAAACGGGGAAGGAGGGGCCCTTATATAGAGCTGGTGGTCAGTTGCCGGAATCCACGGAGGTCATTGCAGCCACCGGAACTTGCAGCCACTGCGTAAAGATGCGGTCCAGAGCTGTGGAGTGCGCCGCCCTGCGGCTGAAACAGCGTCGTGGGGCCATTCGCACGGAGCGTTTTGCGTTTCGGTCCTAAGTGGCAGCAGGGGGCAACAAAGGGCCCACATCGGACAGCAACGACGGGACAAGGGGAGGGTAGAGAAACCGCAGGGTGTTAACGTCAAGGTGCTGACTGGCGTGGCCTCATGCTTTCACAGCGGCAGTTGCTGACAGCTGGCGTCCCCATGGCGGTTTGAACAGCCCCCTCAGTTCCTTACGAGCCCTCGCTTCGCGGCTTTCACGGAGCATCTGTTAATTTCACCGCACTCATCACGCAACGTTCCATGGAATTCTACCACCAGAATCGGTGCTCCCTAACAAAGATACCACACGAGCACTCGCCCGTTGATTCCGATGGATGACCATGGGGCTGACACCATGGTAGCAGAGGAGCGGCAATTGACGATCAGAGAGAGCAGGGTGATCCGAGCTACAGCCCATGGTCCGTGAGCTCATGGTAGGGACTGCATCTCCCTCTCACTAGACCTCTCACTAGACCTCTCACTTGACCTCACTACTTGGCCTCTTCCTTCACCTCTAACTCAACCTCTCCCTTCACCTCTCACTCGACTTCTTCCCCTTCTTCTACTACCTACATCTCACAGGCTCTTTTCAGTGGCTCTTTTTTGGCTCTAGCTACGATAGCAAGTTACGGTTCATTGCGGCACATCACAGCGCTATCGCCGCCGGCTGTCCCTCCTTCATTCGCTCTATGACCGCATTGTCGATAGCCCCGGATGCTCCGCAGATGGAACACCGTAGCTTCTTGGAAAAGTAGAACGGAAGCACGGGAACAAAGAAGAGCGTGACACAGTTGATGGTGCGGATGGCGTGGGCCGATTGGTTGTGACAGCGCCCACAGTAGCACGGGATGTTTCCTACATCAGCCAACGGCTTGTTGAATTCTCTGACTGCGAGTTAGTAGCGAGGAACACTGGCAGAGATAAGAGAGGGGGGTAAACGGGATGTGAGAGGGGTGAGAGAAGTCAGTGAGGGTCAGAAATCAGCGGCAGGGGAGGGGATGGAGCTGACCTTGACACTCCCCGCCGCCATACAACGGCGAGATCTGCCACATCGTCAACAACACGAGCCTCTTGGGGTCTGCTGACCCCTCGCAGTGTGTGGAAGTTGCTCGCAATGACCAAATCTCGGGCTCCGCAATTCCCGGCTCCCTCTGAGACCGATCACGCAAACGATTGCTGGGACCGGAGGCTGGCGCTCTCGCTCCTGTCTCTGTCGCTATGAGCCGCTATCAGCCCCTCCCTTGTATGTAGCATACCCACCCTCCTTAATTTGTAGTTGCCTTAGGGCAAAATGTAAAATGAACTGAGTTTTAGAACCGGTTCATTGCTATCGCATCTGAACTCCGCGGTTCCAAAGGTATCTGGATCTGGGCTTCCAGGACTAGGCTCCAATGCTGGGGTCTCCCAAGGCCCACACCTGTCCACAGTACTCACATCCAATGAGAACGAAGCAGAAGTCCATGGTCAATGACTGCTGGAGAAGAAGAAACTGGCGATCTGTGACCGGCTCGAACAATGCCCGGGGTACACAAAGGCTTAGCCGCAACTCCGCGAAGTTTGCGCCAAAACACCGCCGTTTCCTATCGGAGCCCCAACCGCCCGTTCCAAAAGTAGATGAAACATCGGCCTCTCACTCTACAGATTAGGAATTCGCCTCGTATAGTCCAAGGAATCACAACCTTTGATCCATTTGCCCTCTTTCCACCGTTGCTCTGGCTGTCCTATCACTTCCAGCCGCGCCAATCGGCTCCTGCATGGGCGCTGATCTAGAGGGCTATCGTCCACCTACGCCCCCTTCCACCGTCCTCCATTGCCCTCCACACTCCGGAAAGTTGCGGCAAAATAGACTTGCACTACCTGGTCACTCCCAGAACACACCCTTTTTCTTCTGACCTGCGTCGAGCACACCCCAGACCACCTGGAGCCACACATTCAGACAGAACCCTCCCCCCTACTCTGACAGAACCTCGCCCCCACCAAACCATGGCCCCTCCTGCCCAGAGCATCGGCGCCCTCGTCCACACTCTGCAGTTCTACTGGTTCCTTGGCCATGTGGCTGTGGTACTCACGTCCGCAGCCTACACCTTGCCTCTTTTCCCAGGAACCGTCACCTACTACCGCTTGTGTCTCTTGGCTGTGCTCTTCACCTACGCAATCGTGCTCCGCCAGGCACACCTCCGAACCGCAGGCGTCATCTTCACCGCCAATTTTACCCGCAATTTGCTCCGCGATGAGAATTTCCACTACTTTGTGCTAGCCCTGGTCTTGTTCGCGTCTTCCGTTGTCATTGGTCCTGTCTCTGCCGGCAATTACCCTTTCACCATCTACTCGTTGTTCCATGCCTTGGGATACTTCCAGCACCACCTCATCCCTATCTTGCCGCTCTCAATTTCCACCCAGCAGGTCCTCAGCTCAAACATCGAGCGCTTCACCGCGTATTACCAGAAATTGCCCCTTGCGTACGCGGCCAGCTCCGAGGTGTTCCTCGTCATTTTTTTGGTTCCTGCCACCGTCCGGAGCGTCTTTGGAAGTCCCTTTGTGTTAATAGTGAGGCTCTTCGTGTTAGCTGTCGGTGTTGTCTTTATTAAATTACGGGCCGATCGCAACGTCTACGTCTATGGAGTCCTTGAGACTATGGATGAACGGGTCGTGCTGGTGTTGCATGGGCAGTATCTGGCGCACATCCCCCAGGTGGTGAAGGACGCGTACTTTGTGTATTTTAAGGGCGCCTTGAAGCGCTATCTTCTGCCTATTTCCTTGGCGAGACTCGACCCTGTGAAGAAGAAGAGTTAGGGAGAGAGAGAAAAGAAAGAGCGGAAGAAGGCCCGAGAAAGAGCCAGGAAGAGTGGCCCAGTTTCTACGTCTTGCAATGCTGGTAGCTGCGCTCTCGACTGTTTCTTATCTCAGCCCTTAGCTTCTCCCACAACCTTAGCTTCTGCCTCAACACAGCCCCCACTGTCTCTGTAGCCTCGCCAACTATAGAAGTGAGGCACCATCTCCTTCGCTAGTGCACTCATTCAACCTAGTCGTCTATATATTGCCGTCTACTGATCTAATAAATGGCTGGTGAATGCTTTGTATGTGCTGCTATGTGCTGCTATGTGCTGCTATGTGCTGTGTGCTATGTGCTGTGTACTGTGCTGTGGTGCCTGTGATGTGCTCTGTACTCTGAGATCTGTGCTACAAGCTCCCGCCGAGCTCCTGCTCGGCTCACGCCTGTGCCGTCTCTTCCTTCTTCTCCTCCTCGATGCTCCAGCCCATGCGTCTGTTCAACCGCTCGTACCGCAGGCGGTCGCGGTCGCTGACACTCGGGTGGATGGCGTCCAAGGCACCGCGGAAATCCGCCCCGGTCACGCAAACATCGTCCGGCTCGTCCTCGGAGCAGTAGCCCGAAGCGTCCAACTCCAGCACCTGCTGGCCCTTGAAAAACTTCTTCTTCAACGCGAGCACGCCCGCCTCGCGCACAAGAGACGAGAGGTCCGCACCGGAGAAGTTGCGGCACCGCTCGTCGTGAGCAATAGCCTCAAGGTCCACCCCCGGGTCCAACGGCGTGCCGTTGGCCGCAATGAGCGTGCGCAAGATCTCGAGCCGCTCCGCAGCGGTAGGCAACTCAATGTAGAGCGTCTTGTCGAGCCGGCCGGGCCGGAGCATGGCCGGGTCGATCATATCGGGCCGGTTTGTGGCGCCCACCACGAAGATCCCACGGCGGTCATTCAACCCGTCCAACTCGGTCAAAAGCGTGTTCACGACCCTGGAGCTCGACTCCGACAACGAGGTGTCTCTGCGGGGCACGAGAGCGTCCAATTCGTCGAAAAAAATGATACAAGGCACAGATGCTCTCGCCCGCTGGAACACCTGGCGCACCGCCCGCTCCGACTCTCCCACGTACTTGTTGAGCAACTCGGGGCCCTTGATGGAGATGAAATTGGCGCGCGATTCGTTGGCCACAGCCTTGGCCAAAAGAGTCTTACCGCAGCCCGGAGGCCCCCACATGAGCACCCCGGCAGGCGCGGTGATCCCCACCTTCTCGTAGAGCTCGGGCTTCTTTATCGGCTGCACAATGCACATGTGCAACTCCATCCGGATCCGGCTGAGCGCCCCCACGTGCTGCCAGGTGACGTCGGGGACGGTGGCAAAGCCCTCGCGCTTTGCGGTGGGCTGGATCGTGGGGAGCGCTGCCACAAAGTCCGCATACTCGATGGAAAGAGGCGCAAGCTGGGCGGCCGTGAGGGTGTCCGGATGCCGGGCCAAGAAGCGCTGGATCGTCAGGAGCTTCTCGCTCTCGCTCTTGTGCTGGAAGGCGGACGCGAGCACGTTGACGGCGGTGGAAGGGTCGAGATCCATGGGGGAGGCCCCCGAGGGCTCAGCTTCTACCAAAGCCTCAGCAGCTGCTTCAGCCGCCACCGCCCTCTCCACCTCTCCTTCGCCCCCTACGGCCCCTTCCACCACCTCCCCCATCTCGCTCATGGCCTCAAAAATTCTTTTGATGGCCGCAATCCCCGCCGCCGTCACCAAGCTCTTGAGGTCCGCGCCCACAAACCCCGGCGTCATCTTGGCAAGCTCACGGTAGTTGAAGGCGTGCGCGTCGCGGAGCTTCAAGTGGCGCGTCATGGCCCGGAGAATGGCCCCGCGCTGCTCCTCGCTCGGCACGTTCAAGCAAATCTCGCGGTCAAAGCGGCCTGCGCGCCGCAACGCCGAGTCCAACGCATCGGGGCGGTTGGTGGCGCCAATGACCACCACGGGCCGGCCCCCGGTCTTCTCCAACGTGAGCTCGTCCATGAGCGTGAGCAACTGCGCCACTATTCGCCTCTCCATCTCGCGCTGTGCGCCCCCGTCTCGCTTCGGAGTGATGGCGTCGATCTCGTCCATGAAGATGAGACACGGCGCCAAGGTCTTGGCCTCCTCAAAAATCTCCCGGAGCTTCTTCTCCAGCTCCCCAGACATTCCTGACACCACCGAGGGCGCCAGGATGTTGAGAAACGGCACCTGGAGCTCGCCGGCAAGGGCGTTGGCGATGGTTGTCTTCCCGCACCCTGGCGGGCCGTAGAGAAGCACCCCACGGGGCGGCTCCACTCCGGTGGCGCCGTAGATCTCGGGGTGGAGGATCGGGAGCCCTATGAGCTCCATCAACTGCGTGGTCACCGCATCGAGGCCCCCTAGCGACGAGAGTGTGAGCGACGGCGGCGTGTGGTCAATGCGTGAGCGCTGCTTTTTGGCCGCTCGGGGGGCGTCCTTGGCACGCTTTTTGCCGCTAGAGCCGCCGCTGGCCCCACCGTTGTCTGTGCCCGCAGCTCCCGCATGTGACGGTGAGCCCTCATCAGCACCAGACCCCAGAGCGGCTCGCAGAGCAGGCCCCAGAGCAGCAGTGCCAGGCGCCCCGTTTACGGCACCGCTTCCTCCAGTCTCCCCCAGACCCACCCCCCACATCGACACCACCTGGCGGTTCAACGCATTGGAATCGTGCACCACCATGAGCCGGTCCTCGTCTCCCTCGGACTCGCTGTCCGCCTCCGGGGCCTTATCGTGAGCCGCCAACTCCTCGCCGAACTCCTCCGCCTCGTCGTCTCGACACACCTGTAGCACTGCATCTATGGCCTTCTCTAGCGCCACCTTCTTCATTCTCCGGAGCTTGAAATCTTTGCGCTGTACATACTCGAACACCTCGGCCGTACGCAAGTCTCTGGCCAACGCCAAATGGGCGAAGGGGTCCAAATCCTGTCCGTCCGCAAAAGCATTTTGCTTGGTTTTGGTCTTATCGTCAAGTAGAAGATGTACCAAGTCGTAGATCTTCTGGTCCACAGACTGCGTGAGCGATTTTTTGGACATTTTGGGCCTCTGTGGCTCTGGCTGGGGGCTCTGGCTCTGGCAATGGCTCCAGCCCTGGGTTCGTTTTTTGTGATGAGCTCTGTGTGCAGGAGAGAATCTAGAGAGTGCGAAAATCGGCGACGATCGTCGCCGATTAGGGAGAAGGGCCGCCCCGTTAGCGCGCGCTTTAAGGGGCTGCCTTTGACCTGAAGACATAGGAGGGGCATCCTCCCACCGATGGGCCTGACACAGGACTAACGGAACAGAATTGGGCAGACAATGACCGCCTCACAGCTGCAAAATCTACCCAGAAAACGGCGAATCTTCCTGATGATTGCACAGCAGTCAGTGAGAGCGCTGTCTCTCTCCCTCCTCTCTATGCAAAGCCCTGAGGGGACCCACCCATCGATTCCTGTATACTGTCCACTCTCGCTTGGCCCTGGCCTTGACCTGTGCTCCAGCGACAGCCTCCGACCCGCAGTTCGTCACCTGAGTGGCCTGCACTGAGCCGCTGAGGCTTTGCTTCGCTTACGACTGCGCAACGGCTCTTCTGGAACCGAAATTCCAGAACCACGTGCAAGTGGCGCACTCCACAATTGCGGAGCAACCACCGCAGCAACCGAACCGGCCCCTCCTACCAGAAGCGAAAATCTGGGGCTCGAGGTATTCGATGATGTCTCACATCCAGCAGGGCACGTACTCGACGATAACCAGAGAGGGGCGGATCTGCGAGGGGCGGTTCTACGAGGGCCTTTCTCTTGTGGCGTGGCAGGTCCGGCGGGCTCTAGGGGGCTCGTGGGCAGCTTTTATCGCAATCTTAGCGCTGCGCCAGCGCCCTTCGTGACCCCTAAATTCCGCACCTTTTCGCAACTGTTCCCCACAGCAAGGGTCCACAGCTGGAGAACATCTCTGAACAAGGTTCTCTCAGGTGGCCTAAAGACACCAGAGCCACTATCTTGACTTCTCTGTGGTCACAGACCGTCTTTTAGCACCCAAATCCCATTTCGCTAGCCAATTCCGCAGGCCAATCTCGCCACCGCTGTCGCAGAGCTTCGGTCTCGTACCATGACCCCATAGCAATCACCTGAAATAGCAATCGTAACCTTCGAATACAGTTGCTGGAAATACGAACCACTACAGCCAGCAACCCCCCCACCCCCATTAATATAAATAGCGCAGATGCTGCCTCTTTCTCTTCACTTAGCCATTAGCTTTGTACTAAAACTCAAATAGCTACTAAACAACGAATCACTAAATAACAATGTCTGACTTAGGAAGAAAGAACGTCTCCGACAAGCTCTCCGAATCTATCACCCCAGACTCGCAGAAGACTACCTACGACAAGGCCAAGGAAACTGTCACCGATGCTGCTGACAAGGCTGCCGCCGCCGTCGTTCCTGACCAACAGAAGTCCTTCTCTCAGACCGTGTCTGACCTGGTTACCAAGGGCCATGATGATGCCAAGGCTGACGCCGCTGCCCACCAGCAGACCTTGAGCGAAACTGCCTCCGAGTACGTGGAGGGTGCCAAGGAGCAGGTGGCCAATGCTGCCAACTACGTCTCTGAGGTGCTCACTGGTGCCAAGGAGGGAGCCAAGAGCGCTTCTTCTGATGCTAAGAAATAAATATATTGCTAGAGGCGAAACTGATGTAAGATGTAGGAAAGGAAAGGAGAGGGGAGTGGAGTTGAATAAATAGAGAAAAGGACAGACGAAGAACGCAATATCGTTAAGTAATATTGTTTAAAATGTAGGAAAGATTGGCGAGAGACAAGCAAGATGTGCTGGGAGCGACGGTCACAGTTGACCGTAATCGTTCAGGTTCAATGAGAACAATATGTCGAAGCGAGGAACGGTATAGGATAGAAAATAGAAGGGAGCAAAGAAGAGAACGAAAAACAATAGAGGACACTCATTCCACAAGATTCCACAGTCTCTCGGAACCTTCTATTGTGGGTGTGCGGATGTCTTATCTTGTATATACAGAATCAAAATTTGGCGATGACTTGAGCAACAGTCAGCAGAACTGGAGGGCAAGCAATGGCTACAGCATCGAAAAAAAGCGGAAAGAGTCGTGGAGACGTCAGGAGCAAGTCCGTGCGAGGACATAGCGGTAAAGCTAGAGAAAAGTCCCGCCCAGCAAAGCAGGCAAGAGCCGAGACTGAGTCAGACTCTGAGGACGACTTCAGAGACGATGAGGTGGAGCCAGTGTTCACACAGGTACTGAAAAAGAGCCATTTTGACCGCCGTGAGCTGGAGGACGAAGAGGAGAGCTTTGGCGAGGATTCCGAGGAGGAGCAAGAGCTAGATGTCGATTCTGGCGACAGAAGTGACGGTGGTGAGGCCAGCGACGGGGAAAATTCCAGCGAGGTTCGCATCAACAAAGGCAAGAGCCTGGTGGATCAGTTCCTGCATTACCAAGACGCTCTGGACGGAGAGGACCTCCTGGACGATGATCTGGGATCTCCGAGCGATGACCCAAGGGCTGAGCCCAAGGTCAAACTGAGCGCCAAATCAAAGTCCAAATCGCTCGGAAAGCTCAAGAAGCTCACTCCAGAGCAACTTGAGAAAGAGCAGCGGCGCATCAAGCGCACAGCAGTGTGCTACCTCTCACGCATCCCGCCGTATATGAAGCCCTCGAAGTTGCGGTCGATCCTCTCCCGTTTTGGCGAGATTGACCGTCTTTTCCTTAAGCCGGAGGACTCAGCAGTGTACCAGAAACGAGTGAAGTACGGCGGTAACAAAAAGAAGAATTTCACCGAGGGCTGGGTGGAGTTTGTTAACAAAAAGGACGCCAAGTTGTGCGAGGCCAGTCTCAACGGCAACAAAATCGGCGGAAAGAAGACCTCTTACTACTACGACGACGTGATGAATATCAAGTACTTGCGAGGGTTCAAATGGTTTGATTTGACCCAACAAATTGCCCGTGAAAACGAGATCAGACAGGCCAAATTGTCGATGGAGCTCTCGCAGCAGAACAAGCTCAACAAGAGCTTTGTGGCTAATGTGGAGAAATCCAAGATGATCTCCAATATCCGCCAGAAACGGAATGCCAAGAAAATGGAGGGAGAAAAGGAAGAGGTTGAAATACGGCGAAACTTCAAGCAGCGGGCCATCGCAAGCACTAGAGCCGAGGCCGATGACAAGATCAAGGAGCGGGCCAAGCCCAACGAAACGTTGTCCAACGTTCTCTCGCGGGTATTTTAGCCGGGCGAACACGTTATACCACCAGATAGAGCCTTGGAATAGTTAGTGGCTCTCATAGCTGATCCAATAACCCATAGTCAGGACCTTCAACTTCCAAGGTCTTCACGCTCGGATATTCAGCACCAGACCCCATCGGACCAATACAACCTCTTGTTCATTCATGAAGGACTTTAGGTCAATCAAGCATTAATACATACTACAGAAAACCTGCTGCTATTTCCACTAACGGCATTATAGTACAAATCTTCTAAGACATAGCCGCCCTGGCCTACGTCCCACACCTCCAGAGTGCGGAATCGACGTGGTCTCTCGCTGTAGATTCGCTGGGACTATCAACTGCTGACCATCCGAGCGCTTTCAAACTCTCTCTCAACTATCCACTTCCTGACACTCCACTAGTACCCGACGCCTAGCGCTGACGACGTTTCGATGTCCCAGCCTTCGGCAATATACTCCCAGTTCTTTTCTTGTGCCTCCCAAGATCTCCGAGCTGTTTCCGAAACTTTTGCCGGTTCAACTCCATAAGATACGCCACTCTGCTGGCAAGATCGTTCCGCGAAACTCCAAGAGCCTCCTGGATCAAGGGACTCCCCACGATCTCCCCGGTGGTCAATTTGTTCAAGCGCATGATTCTGTTGAGCTTTCGCCACTTGGAGAGTGGCCAATCCTCACGCGCCAATCTTTCGTTCACCACCTTGCGCGAATAGCTCTCAAGGAGCTTGCTTGGCCCCCTAGGGCTTCCGGAGTGCTGGGAACCCGAAAATTTGGGGCTGGTAGAAAATGCTGGCGCAAGTGCTGGAGCCTCAGGGCTGACTTCTGGCTCTTCCGCCGCGGAATCCTGGTCAACTTCGGGCACCACAGCCTCCATATGCAGATCCAACTCCTCAAGGATGTTGTTGCTGATGGCCTCGTCCTCAGAGTCTGTCGAGGGGGCGACGGGTGAAACTGCACGGAGAAACGACGAGTTCGACCTTCGAGAAGGTGAACCCGACTCCTCGGCCTGCTCGCGTTCTCGGATCGACTGGATGGTCGCGTTGATGCGTTCGAGAATCTCTGCCCGGGAAATGTCGAATTCTGTCTCCGGAGAGGCAGTAGGAAGAGACCCTGGGGGCGGGAGAGCTTCAGGGGGAGGGAAACTTTCCCGGGAAGGAGTCACCGATTTGCGAGAACGTTCGTAAGACTTCGGGGTCTGTGCTCGCGCCTGGCGCTGAGAGGGCGAACCCAGAGCCCTGCCCTTGTGACTCGGGGGCTTCTCGGTGGCGGCAGCTCGAGCCTCGATCCGAGTTGGTGCTGGTACGAGGGCGTTTTCACCGTCCGCACCTTTCTCTGACGCATCTCCGAGCTCAGGGCCCTCCTCATCCGAGGGGTCAAACTCAACCTCTACGCTCTTTTCAGGGCCCACTGGAGCCTTCTCTCGCCTCAGAGACACCGCACCTTTCAGGGACGTTCCTACGTCCTTCAGGAACCCATTCCTCTGCCTCCCGCCCTCATCCTCGCCACTCACAACCCTCAGGAAGTCTAGTCGCTTCATGCGCATGCTGGAGGGGGGAGAGGAGAAGTCCAGGCCATGGCGTCGTTTGCGTGGGGTCAATCTCCTGCTTCCGTTTGGAGAGAACTGGTGGCTCTCGGTGATGAGCTCGTCCCTGGACTCGCTCTCTCTGGCCCTTGGACCGCTGTCTCTGACAATCGGAGGCTGCCTCAAGGGCGTACCGTTGCGTGTTCTGAACGGTAACGGCGTGGAGCCACGGGGCCTCGATACCAGTGCCTGCCCCCCACTCCCACCAGCACCCTCAGCACCCTCTGAACCTCCATCACCCTTTAGCGGCACCTTGACCGAAGTGTCACGCACTCTGTAGCGAGAGCTGTTACCCAGAAAGGGAGCCGCTCTGGCGCCCGGTCGTGGCGGTGTCTCGATGTTTGTATCATCGAACTCCAGGCCGTCGTCCTCGTCACTGCTCACGACTCTTCGACGGAACGAGCTGCTGTGTCGCTCAACATCGACTTCAAAGGACCTCATCTGCGACATTTTTGAGGTTCAATGTTGTGGGAAAGGCTTCTTCTATCGCCGTATGGTAGAAAAATAAACAAAAAAAATGGACGAGTCCGGAGTCGAACCGGAGACCTTTCGCATGCTAAGCGAACGCGCTACCAACTACGCCACACGCCCTGTGAAAAGTGGTCCCTAGCAGGATCGAACTGCTGATCTTGGCGTTATTAGCACCACGCCTTAACCAACTGGGCCAAGGGACCTTTTCTGGATAAAGTTAGAAGAGAAATATATATGATGACAAAAAGGCAATTTTATACGTGCACCATAGGTACTGTACTTTAAAAATGACATCTAGTATATAGAGTACACGGCAATTGCAAAAAGTGATGCACTTGGATTTTCTCTTCAGAGTGCTTTTCAAAGCTCATATATAACTCTCACCGTTCCCATATAATCTTTCAAGAGAAGTGACGAATAAGCGACGGTTACTAACACATACGAGACCATACAAGGGTGCCTTTGTATAAAACTATTTAAATATTTTGTTTCCAGGAGCCTCATACTGAAAGTGAAGTCAATTGAAGGGCCCCTTCCAACATTTAGGAAGGCCCCTGGCCAAATTAAAGCACTGAAGCTCCTCAAGGTGCCCAACTCTTCAAAAATCTCCGAAACTCCCCAAGTTTACCACCATAACTCCAACCTTGAATTTTTGGCCTTGGCCTAAAGCTCAATGTAAACCATCTATCTTCCCCTGCAATGAGCACCTTTTTATGACATTATACCGTCGGTGAGATCCATGAAGGGGTACATTTCTCTGAATTCAAAGAACTGTGCTTGATGACACAGCTAGCAACATAAAGCCCCACACTTGTAGAAATTTATAGAAACTGTACTAGTACTTCCATGGCTTTAGGCCCTCTGCTATTCAAACAATAGGAGTTTGCAGCATATCTCGCCTGGTTCCAGAGCTGAGCAGCTGAGCCACCAAGGGTCCAGAGGACAAGCAAAGACCACTGCAATTTCCGATGAGCTCGCTCCGTTCACTTCTCCTCCTCGTGCACCGCCACATCGTCCATAACGTCCGCCTCGCAGCTCTGAAGATCCACGGGACACAAGCTGAAGGTGCGCTCAAAGTGTAACATCGACAAGGAGCTGAAAAAAGTGCGCAATTGGTGCACCGACGCGATGCGGTGTGTTCCCAGTAGCAAGGGGCGCAATTTGTCTGTGGAGCGAGTGAGTGGCACCGCCGGAAGCGCGAAGTTGGCGAAGTCTCTGCGACCCGAGATCTCGTCGACAATGGCGAAAGTCGAGGTGCCTGCCGCGGCCCCAGCACCAGCTTCCGTTTCAGCGGCCCCGGTCCCAGCCACATCCCATCCCCGCACGAACAACCACTCGTTGATGTTGAATTCGTCATATTGGAGCATGAGCAACTGGTCCACCAATTTGCAGGCGCTGAGCACCAACGGAAGCTGCAGTGAGTCTAAACTGGCACTGTTTTCTTTTAAAAACTCGAGATCCCGGCGCAATTCGTGCTCTATCAAGTTGAAGTAGGGCATCAAGCTGATCTCGTCAAACTTGAGCATGAGGGCACGCACCAAAGTGTAGATTTCGGCACGATAGCGGCCCGAGGGGCCGCGTGACCGTAACAGATCCTCGATTCGGGCAAAGATCTCACGCAAATTGTTGACGAAAAAGCCCCGTGGCTTGACAAGCACCAAATAGGCAATCCTCTTCAACGTGTACACCTTCGTTTCCAACTCAGAGGTCTCAGACCAGCTGAAAATGTTCGATTTGGCCGAATTGGGAGCTGCACCCATTTTCGACACCAACTCCACGATCTTCTCCCGGTCCTGGTCCACGTAGAGCGCCAAAACGGCAGCCCACACCTCGCGCAGCGCATTGCCTCCATGGAAGAAGCTGTTGTCACTGAAACACTCAAAAACAACCGAGCGCCACGTCTTGTTCGGGTGGGACTCGCCTATGAGCAAGAGAAGCGCCGAGACCTCGGCAGGAAGCTCGTGAATGCGCCGCGCTTTGATCTGAGGCGCCACGAGGTTCACGATGATGGTGGTGATGCATGCGGACACCTTGTCCGCGTTCGGAAGAATGGCACCCAAGTTGCGCACCACGAACGTGAGCGCCGGGAGGAGCGAGGCGCTGGGAGCGGGGGGGTCAGTGGCGGCCTCAGGCTCTGGGGAATTGGCGATAGGAGCCTCGGGAGCTGGAGCGCCGTTGCTGAGACTTCCAGAGGGAGGCGGGGCTAGATCCCCAGGAACCTCGGGCTCTAGCGCCTCGACCTGGCCCTTGCCGAAGCACTGCGGCAACATGCGCGCGAAAATGTCACCCAACTCGCGGCGTTTCTTCAGCTGGTCGCTCGCCTTGTAGCCCGAAGTGGGAGCACCTAATTTCATAGCCAACACCCCCACCGTGCGCAACATCTCGGGCATCACCGGGCGGAAGTGGCCCGGGTGGCCCTGGACGTCGCGGAAAAACTGCACCGTGAACGGCCAAATGTCGGCGATGGTGTCGTCATCGATGGACTCCACGTAGGCAGGCAAAAAGCGGCTCAAGTCAGCCGCAGAGATGCCGGAGTCCAAGGACGAGCGCTCCGACTCGGCCAAGCTCTGCGGGTAGCAAAGCGAGCGGAGCGAGTTGAGAAGTCGCGGCATCGAGAGCTGGGACCGCCCACCGTCCAACACGTGGAGCAATTTGATGGCAGGGCCGTAGCCCTGGGCAGAGCTCTCGCCCGCACGCACCAAGTGCTCGAGCACCTCCTGGCGCTCCAATTCAACCAACGACTCCAAAAACTTGCGGGTCTTGAATTTGAGCCGGCGGGCAATGTAGGACACAGTCTGAGACTCCGAGGTGTCGTTGAGCTTCGAGCTGGCGTCTGCCCACACCCAGAGCCCATAGCATGTGGCAACGGAGCGCTGGAACGACAGGAGCACCGCGTGGCGGTTCTTCTGCTCGAGGGACCTGGTGAGCGGCGACTCGATCGTGAACACTCCCTGTATTACATTGCCAAAAAATCCCGAGTCTCCGGGCCCCGAGTCGCTCTTCGAGTGCAAATTGGACGACACCAAAAAGCTGTGGCTTATGGAGAGCAAGTCCTCGAGCCCAGACACCAACGTCGACACCAAGAGCTCGGTATCGCCAGCACAGCCGTCCAGCGGTTCCAGCCCCAAGCTGCGGAGCAAGCCGCCGAACAAGTGGCGGATCCGCGCAAGAAGAGCGTCGTTGAGGAGTGGGAGAAAGCCGAAAATCGACTCGTTGAACAAGTAGAGCGAGCGGATGAGGAGCGAGACCCAGCCCTTAAGGAGCATCGTGGAGTGTGCGGACGCGATCCCGGCGATAATGAACCGGATGAGCTTTGGCAGGTGCTGGAGCTCGGGGGAGGGGTCCGTGGAGGAGGAGCCGAGGTCTGGGGAGAAGGGGCCGAGACCTGAGGAGCGAGGGCCTTGTGTTGGTTCCTTTTCCCCTCTCTCAGCTCCTGCCTTCTCATCGAGGGCTCGGACGTTGGCCCCATCCGCTGGCGGCTCGCTGGGGTCGCCCTCCCCAAGAACAATGCGCTGCTCCTCGGAGATTCTCAACATCCGCACCACGCACTCCAAGTACCGGCACTGCACCAACTCCGCGCCCACCACGCCGTTCAACCGCCCGCAGTTGTCCACCAACGAGTGGAAAATCTGCACAAACTCCGGCTCTGTTCCGGTCACGAGCACCACGTACATCCGGAGGCACGCGGCCACACACCGCAGGTAGTCGCCGAGCCGGGCCGTGCCCACGTCCAACGCGAGAAACTTCGCCACGATGCTGAGAACGAGCGACTTGTACGTGGACACGTCCCACGCGTTGCGGTGGATGGCCCGCACCTTGGCCGCGCTGTCTGTCACCACCAACTCGCTGCTAAGATGCTCCCGGAACGCCTTCTCGTCGGTGGCGATGATGCGGAGGAGCGTGCCGAGACGGTATGCAAACTGGCGCAAGTCATGGGCCGCGGTGAGTGGCTCACTGGCGCCGTAGATGAACCCAAACTCGAGCAACGGGTCCGTCACGAGCCGAAGAAGCCGGTTGCTGGACCCAGAACTCACCACGCAGTTGCTCACGAAGTTGGCGAGCCGGGGTCCCCCCAGCCCCTCGGCGCTCCCGCCATCTCCCTCTGGATTCTCCAACGTCTCCACCACGAGCTCAAGCGGCCGGAGCAAGAACGGGCGTCGGTCCGCCATTTGGTTCGAGTGCACCCACAAATTCGAGAACGCGCGCTCCCTCTCGGTGGCGGTGGAGCGCACGAGAAGTCGCAGGAGCGCCGCCTCGAGCTCGTGCGGCAGGTAGAACGCCGCGAGCTCGAAAGTTGCCCTCACCGCCTCCACCTGAAAGTTGGACGCCTGCTCGGACACCAACGCCTCGTGGAGGTTTGTCATGAGGAGCCGGAGCACCCGGTGCCGCTGTGGCAAGTCAAGCGCGGGGAAAATGGCGGAAAGAAGGCGCAAGACGCTGAAGGCGGTGCGGAGGTTGCGCTGGCGGTCGGGGCCGGGCGCCGAGGCGTCGCTGATAGGGAGCAAAAGAATGCGCTGGACGAGGGCAGACCTCGCCAGGGGGGCCAGGGGATCCCCAGATGCTTCCTCAGGAGCCTTTTCAGCAACTTCCCCAGGGACCTCCCCCGGCACACCCTCTGCCTCCATAGCCTTCAGCTCTGCCGCCTCCGCCTGGCTCAACAATTCGCAGAGCCGGGCCGACACGCGGTGGCGGTGGTTGTCCAAGTTCTCCACCACCAAGGCGCGGAGCTGGGCCCGGATGATTCCCGCGGCCTGGGCGGGCGTAAAGGGCGCGGTGGGCGTGTAGTCGGCACCGCTTTTGCCCAGCGGGCTGTAGAACGACGCCACCTGCTCGCTGAGAAGCCGGGGGTCTGCGCTCGGCGGCTCGTCGCTAACGGCGCCAAACCCGCGCGAATGCACCGTCTGGAAGAGCTCTTCGACGATGGCGATCCACGTGGGGCCTAGGGCACCATCAGGGGCGTCCAGGGCGTCGTGGACCTGGGGATCCTGAGCACTGGCAAGCAAGGCCACGAGCACCAACGGAAGATGTCGCTGCACCATCTCGTCCTCGGCGATATCAAAGGTCGCCACCACAAACTCCACCAACGGAAGCTCACGGCGTGCTCTCACCAACGCGCAGAGATCGCGCCAGATGTGCACGGCCTCCACGTTGTCGAAGAAATGGCGGGCAGCGGCTAGGAGCTCCGGGGTGTCGCGAGCGGCCCAGGCGGCGCGCATGATCGGGAGGAACACCAAGGGCGTGATGCAGTGTGCGATCTCCCATCGGTCGGTCACGAGCGCCACCGCCACGTTGCAGGCGTCGATCGTGCGCCGGACGGGCCCCTCGGTGATGTCGCTGAGCAAAATCTGCGCCAACAGCTCGCGGCTGTAGCGCTCAAAGTACTGGGAGCGCGAGAGCCGCTGGGGGTCCAGGGCGTCCAGCGCGTCCAGGGGCTCTCTCGCCCTGCCGTCGCTCTCGGGGCCTAGGAGCCAACTCCAGAGCCGGCGGTTGAGGCTCATGTCGCGCTTGGCGGTGACACTGCAGCACGCCCGCACGAGCAACTGGCGGTCCGCGGGGGCCGCCACCGTTGTGAGAATGTCGCTGTCCAACGGCAAATTGCTCAACAAAAGGTCGAAGAACCCGCGCACCACGATGATGTCGTTGGCGGCAATGAGCGAGGCGGTGGACGAGATCGACACCACGAACGCGCGGATGAGAAGCCCCGGGTCGGGGCTCACGCACGCGAGCGCTTCGGCCGAGTAGCTCGGCGAGCGCGCCGACAGGAACTTTCGGAATACCGGGAGCCGGCGGTTGCACCAGAAAAGCGCCCCGAGACGGCGCTCGGGGTTGCTGATCACGCACAAGAAGAAGCTGCACCAGAAGTGGCGGTCGCTGCCGCACCGCAGCCTCACGAGGTCCATGAGCTCCAAGAACTCGCCGAAAGACTCGGCGTTCTCGTCGTCGAGACCCGGGAGAAGCGCCAAAATCAACGGCTGGGTGATGGCGGCCACAGCACTAGTGCTGACACGTCCAAGGACCTGGTCCCGGAACACGGGCACCAACAACGGGCGCACCTGGACCGAGCAGTACGAGAGCAATGGGAGCACTCCGGGGAGCCAGAGCGCAAGCTCAGCCTCGAGGGTCGCTTCTGGAAGCACGGCGAAGATGGCGCTGTAAAGAGCGAGCGCCTTCTGGTGCACGCCGTTCGGTAGCGCTGACGAGAGACAGAGCGAGAGCTTGTAGGCAACATCAGGGGCGTAGGGGAGCGACCAGGGGGCCCCAGACGCTGGAATTGCGGCGGGAGCCCCGGAAGACCCATGCGGTCGCCCACTGCCCTCCCCAAGCTGAAGCGCCTTCTGGAGCCTCGCAAGGAACGCGATGTAGTCCGCCCACTCCTCGATGGTATCGAACGACGCCAACGCTCGCTCCACCTGCTGGTGGTAGCGCTTCTCTCTCAGCGAGAGCTCGGTGCGTGCACCGGAAGTCACAGAACGCTCCGTCATTCTGCGCTGTGTTCTGGGCCTCAATTGCGTCGCTGGATGCTGACGGCGGTCGGTGCCTGGCAGTGCCCTCTGACCGGTCGCAGCCTTCGCTCTGGGCACCGAGTCCACATGCAGGAGCTCTGGTCCCTGGCTACCTCAGTGTCGGGAGAGCCTGGAGGTCCGAATTTCACGTCGCTCCGCTGCCTGGCAGGAGCCAATGTGTGGCTCTCAGCTCGCTGCCACTTGGAGCTTTACGTTGTCACCAGGACCTCCCCAGTCCAGCGGGGCCACAAGCCGCTCGACGGAACAGGTGCTTATATGCCGTACTCGAGCCTCGGGTGCACAGTGCCCTCCAACTTGCTCCAAAATGCTCCTCTTCCCGCAATTTAAGAGGCTCAGAATTACATTAAACACGTTAGAATAGCCTCAGAGCTCTTATTCGGTGAAATTTGGAGCTTTTGGGAGACATACATAGGGTTTTGCTAAGGCAATATGCAGGAACAACTTACAGCCTTCCCCCCGCAGGGAACAGCCACCCGCAGGGGTCTCCACGAAGTGGCCAGCGGAGCGACGGAAGCTGCCACCGGTTCCAGCCTTCACGAGCGCCCGTCGGGAGCTGATTGTTGCTTCGAAACAAGGGGCGGTCACTAGCGTCGCTGATGCGGACTGTAGGCACTGAGCTCGGACTCAACGGAGCAGTAGCCGCCCGCTGGGCGTCCTGGTCCATAGATCAGGACGCTGTGCTCTACAGGGCACTCGATGCGCGTGTATTAGTTGGAAACTACGTCCGCGATGAACCTGGCGACGTCCACCAACTCCTCGTCCGCTGCGCTGTGGCCCAAGCCCGCGTAAGCCTTGAACGTCAACTTGGAGAATCCAAGATCTTTGAAGAGCTCGCTTGAGAGCCTTCCGTAGTCGAAATTGACCACCGGGTCCGCGGTGCCGTGGCCCTGAAAGATGGGTGTGTCGAAATTGACGGAGTTGCAGAGCCGGCCGATCTCCTTGCGGACGGGACAGAAGCCCGAGAGCACCACAGCGCCGCCAATTTTCACATCTAGCATCGAGAGAGCCGCCAACGCCACCGCAGCACCCTGGGAAAAGCCCCCGATGATAATTTTTTCCGGCGCCACCTTGTGGGTGTCGATCTGCTCGTGCACGAACAGCTTAAGCAATTCGCACGAGCGAAGGAACCCATCGACGTCCTGGCGGGCGTTGGGGTTGCCGAATTCGTAGATATCAAACCATGCGGGCATGCGCATCCCCCCGTTGACGGTCACAGGAATGTCAGGAGCATTGGGGAACACGTAGTTGATGGAATTGGGCTGCGCTACAAGCCTCGACTGCTGCACCACTTGGGGGAGCCAGGACCATCCGTTGCCCGAGTCGCCGAGCCCGTGGAAAAAAATCACCGCCGCCTGGGGATTGGCTGAGCTTACCCGGAGAGCATTGGTCAAAGACATTTTGGGGTTTGGAGAACAGAGGGGAGCAGTGTGGAGGGAGATAGTGGAGGGAGAGGTGTGGAGGAGGCTGCGATATGTTCCTGCAGGGAGGAGAGGCAGCGGCCCGGGAGAGAGGAGCCGGTGGGAGGCTTCTTGACATCGACTGGGCCTTTCCCTCTGAAAGTCGTAGGATAGTCTCATGAGAGCTTTCTTGATGTTGAAGCACAGGTAATTTGGACGCTTTTGTCGTGAGTGGTACTGTGTCTGATGGCAGTGATCAGCCCCCAAATACTGGGCTAGCGGTGCTGTCTTCGCCTTGCTGACTACAGGTGGCCTCTAGTCTCTACCGCAGGATTACCTTCGTAGGACCTCTCAGTTTCCAGAGTCGGACTGTATTTCCTGGAGCATCTTTCAGCGGACTAGGGTCCGTTTGACTACACTGCGATGGGTTTTTGTTCATGCCATGGTCTATGCTTCCGGGCGCTTTTTCGCGCTCTCTAGGGACTCCTCTGCGCTACGCTTGGACAGACTAGAGGAGTTTGTCGCTAAGTCTGTCGCTGAGTCTTTCACGGCAGTAGCTGGATCAGCAGAGACTGTCTTTGTCTTTCCGTTACCTTCTCCGTTCTTCTCCTCACCCTTGCCCCCCGCCGATGCCACCCGGAGAGTCCTCACATTCTGCTTCTCGCCATTGACGGTGCGGAAATAAGGCTGGCCCCGCCAATAAGGCACCGTTTTGTAGGCACCGCCCCACGACTGAACCTCGCCGGTCTCCACAGAGTCCACCTTGGCAATGTCGTCCCGGCGGTATATCTCCAGAACCAAGGCCTCCACCTTCTCCACTATCTCCTCCCACTGCTCCAACGGCGCGTGCACGCTCAACTTGCCAATGGCCGGGCGGAGCTCCTTGTGGACATTGAGAAACGCGTGGAGCAACTTGAAGAAATGCGACTTCATGGCGTGTCTAGAGGCAGCACCTGGCACCGTCTTAACGATCTCGAAATACTCACGGAGCATCCAGTCCACCCGGCGGAACTGGCGGTCGATGTCGTCATCTTGGGTCCAAAAGACCCCGGGGTTGTAGAGATTTCCCTCCGCGGACATCACTGCGTCGCAGCCCACTTCCTCCCTACACCGGGCCAAGTCCTCCGGGTAGAGCACGTTGCCGTTGGCAAAGAAGACTTGGTCCTGGGGGAGGTTCTCACGCAAAAATCGCAAGAGCTTCCAGTTGGCCAAGCCCGTGGCCTGGCCCTTCATGTCGCGGGTTCGCCCGTGGATGGTGATGAACTGGGCGCCTGCCGCGAGCACCATGCGGGCGTACGCCAAAGACTTGTCCCAGTCGTCGTACACGCGAATTTTGGCCGTCACGGGGCACTTCAAGTTGCGGTGCAAGTTGCTGATCAAGCGCTCAACGAGCGGCCAGTCGTCCATGAGGAACGCCCCATAGTTTCCCTTCCGCGCTATGCCCTGAGGGCAACCGAGGTTCAAATCCACCGCGTCGCACTTGTCTTCCACTAGGCGAGCCGCCTGGAGGAGATACTCGGGGTCGTTGGCACAGAATTGTACCACGAGGGGCCGGTCGCCGGCGGCTCCGTCCGCCTCGCTCCACATGTTGGCGCGGTACTTCTCGTCGGTGGCAAAGAGCCGCGAGTGGAACATGGGCGTGTAGCAGAGCTCGGCTCCGTACCGCCGGGAGAGAATCCTCCACGCGAGCTCCGACTGGTCCACCATGGGCGCCACCACCGTGCGCGGCAGGCCCATCGCTTGGTACAAAGTGCGTCCGGAGGCGCTGGTGGTGGTGGTGGAGCTGACCCCGGAGAAGCTTACCCCGGAGGAACCGGAGCTAACGCCCGGGGAGCTGGAACTGCTGCTGTCACTGAAGGGGACGCTAGGGGCCATGTTGCAAAAGCTCCGCTTCGGGCTGCAAAATTTGGGCAGGGGGTAGAGGTCGTGCGAGGGAACGCGGAAAGCTGCGGGGAATACACGGAGCCTGCTCCTGATGGAGGCTCTCACAGAGGTCGCCAGCGTGGGTTTCACTTCCGTCGTCGTCAGTGCTTGGGGACACGGTGCTCTGGTGATAGGCCGCTGGAGGCGATGAGTTCAAAAAATTGATCGCTCCTGCACCCAGCCCCAGCACTGCCGCGCCTCCCCACGCTAGCGGCCCCTGGCGCCCGGAGCCACCGCCCGACTGGGGAGACTATCCCCAAGCCCGCAGCTTAACCAGCGCCTGATGCCCCCCTCACGTTTGTTGTCGCCACTGGCCGCTCTCCTTGGACTTAAGTCACTGCCAGTCACAGCCTCAGGTTCCCCAGAACAACCGCAGCCACTCACCTGCCGTTGCGCCCAGCTCCCTACGTTACCGCCTACGCTGCCTACGTTCTCGCTGCTGCTGATGCATTGCCATACACTGCCCACGACTTCAAAGTCCCCGAACGCCGGCCTGAGGCCCTGAGGCTCTCCCTCAAGGGCCCCCACCGGCATCTTCCGCCCTCTGCTGTACACAGACCACAGGCGCCCTGCCGGGGGTTGATTGCCGCTCCGCTGGCCACTCTGTGGAGGCTCCTGCGGAGGGCTGTCCGCCTGCCGGGGGTCCCACTCCGAGCGCAGCAAGCAGAGCACCACGCAGTGGCCCTCCCCGGGCAGGGGCCAGCGGAGCGTCACGGA